>BCLF01000005.1:2470554-2513283 GCA_001602275.1 Zoysia japonica
GATACCCGTGCTAATGCTATGTAAGAAAATAATATATTAATATTAAAATTTGAGGTCTCACCATAAAAGGTTAAATACAAATTAATTCAAAGTTTAGATGCATCATATCTAAAATTTGATACAATTTAGAAATTTTGAACAAATATAGGTATATTCTTTTTATACTCATTATTTTTATACTTCAATAACTATAGCAAAAATTTATTCTTAAGTATATTCACATTTTGCACATGTATTAATATACATTATGGTTAGAATAACAAACTTCTTTTAATATGCATAAAAATAGTAAAGAATAAAAAAAATACTCACATTCAGTTCATTGTGATTGTTAAATAAAGTTTGTTATCTTGTAGGAGTCAATAATTATCATCAGGGGTATGCTTAATAAATAATCCAATATTATATCATTACCTTTTAAGGTAGGTTGTTCTGGAGTAGTTTTACAGTTTAAATAGCATCTCACGAGAAAACAAACAATATTTTGTTTTGTCCATCGAAAATATTAGTGCCTTTTTTAATTAAAACAAAGTTCGCATGCGTGACACGCATGGCTGCATGGCCATGTTTTTTTTTCTATACTAATATTAAAATTTGGAACCAATTTGTTTTGTTTTTTAATAACTTTCCTTCGATCTCATATATTTGTTTCGATTAGTTGTGTTTTTTAGCTAACAATGATCTGTGTGGGCTCAAAATTTGGAAGATCTGGAAGAGCTCAATATGTTAAATTTGTAAGTGGTGTATATAAAAAAATTTCATCCTTCAGATTTGTAAGAAAAGATCATTTTAGGTGCATTTTCAGTCTAACTTATCTCTGTTGGGGTTAAATTTGTGTTTTTTAAGAAGTGAAAATGAAGGTAGTACTTCAAACAATCTATTCCCTCTATTTTAAAATTATAATATAACAATAATTTTAAAATAGGAGTACATACTTAATTAATAATAGTAACACAATTAAGCCATAAATTTCTACAAGCTCGATAATAAGTAACCACGGTGCGAGCATTTGAGAGAGACGCGTGACGGCCAGGTGTTCTTTTTTTAATTGAAAAATCCACCGGAGATAGCAAGAGAGAGGCAGATGCGAGACATGGCAAGGAGGTAATTTTCAATTAAAACTTTGGTAGCCACAAATTTAAAAATGAGCAGCTAAGATTGCACCTAATGCTATCTCTGTATAGAGTACTTCTAATGAGTCATGCTTATAGTATTTTTAATGATAAAATAATTTATATTTTCACAAAATTTTTAAATAAAATAAGTGGTCAAATTTGACCTTTTTTATGGGACAGAAGAAGCAGTTGCTAGAACAGGCTGAGCGTGAGCCGTTGTGCCGGCTGTCGCAGCGAAACGGGCTTTCACATACGCGCGCAGCTCCCACTCTTCTGTCTTCCGTGGAAACTTCCCCGACGGCGACTCAATTGTATCCATCTCCACATTTTTCAGGGCACTAGTTCCATTTGTTAGTGGTAAAGCAAACATTTTAATCTCCCTTTCAGCTCATGTCCATGTCGCATAAGTAAATACTCCATCCGTTTTAAAATATAAACATTTTTAAATTTAGTTAAAATTAAATTTTTATCACTTTGATCACTAATAATATATAACTAATAATGATTTATCATATAAAAATTATATTTTTTGATTCATCATAAAATAAACTTTCATAAAAAATATATTTTTATATTAAAAATTATGTAATTTGTTAGATATTATTAGTAAAAGTTAAAAAAATTGAACTTATCTAAACATAAAAATGTTTATATTTTGAAATATATTTTGAAAGGGAGGCAGTAAGCGGCACGGCTCGCTCTGGCAAAGCTCCATCGATATATGGATAGCCACCACCTTCTTTTTCTCAAACGGAGCAAAAAGTGCCTTTGTCCAAGCTTGACATTTCCAAACACTTTTTTCCAGAATGACATTTCCAAACGCATGCGGAGAGTTTCTTAGTCGCAAAGAAGAAAAGCGGTAGCAGTAGATTGATAGCCACCACAAGCTGATGAACTGATAATGGCGGTCCAAGCACCAGCGCAGCATCGCGTGCATGCTCTGAAACCACACCACGCCACCCGCCAAACCAGAAACCACCACCCCATGCACCGCTTCCATCCTCCCCACCGCCGCCGCGCGCGGGCCTATAAATACAGCCTCCCTGTCCTCTTCCCGTTCGTTCCGTTCAACATCTAGCTAGCTGATCGTGCAAGCCTTCTTCCACTTCCACCGAGCAAAGCGAAGCAAAACCCTCTGTTTTTTTAGTTAATCTCTCTCTCAAAGCGAACGAAAGCAAAGCGCGGTGCGGGTAATCCTAATCCGTTGCCGAAGCTTTAGTTTGCGTGCGTGTAGTCCAGCCAGTTCGGCACCACGGAAAATCTCACCGTCCAGCCCGACAAGCGGATCCAGCCGCCGGCCGAGCATGGAGCCCGGGTTCGCGAAGCGTCTGGTGCACATCCTGCGCGCCGTGTACCACACGCTGCGCCGCGGCCTGTGCCTGAAGCGCCTCATGGTGGACCTCCACCTGCTTCTCGGCAGGGGCAAGCTGGCCGGCAAGGCGCTGCGCAACCTCCTCGTCGCCGCGGCGCAGCAACACCACCACGCGCACGGCGCGGCGGGACGCGCGATGGTGCCCGCCGGGTCCCTCGCCGGGGCGGCCGCGACGTCGTCGTCGCCCTCGGACCCGTCCTTCTTGTACCACGTCGACCCCAGGGACGTGGAGTTCAGCTGCGGCACCACGCCGTGCCACGAACCGCACTCGAAGGCGCTGTTCCCTTTCAAGGTCCGCAGCCGCCGGGGACGCGGCCGCGGCGGGCTGGACGTCTCCGAGCTGGCGCGCGCGTTCGAGAGGATGAGCGCACAGGAGGCGGTCGCGAGCAGCTCTGGATCAGCGGAAGCGGAGACGCCCTCATCGGTGGCCGCGGCCACGCCGTCAGCCGTGCGGGCGCTCAGCCTCGGCCGCAGCCCGGCCGGGGTCCGGCAGCTGCGAGTCACCGACTCGCCATTCCCCGTCGAACCGGAGGGCGTCGACACGCGCGTGGACGCCGCGGCTGACAGCTTCATCAGGAGGTTCTACGAGCAGCTCCGGCTGCAGCAGGCGTTCGCCACGCCGGACCACGGCGTCGTCCGCCGCCGTGGGTAGGCGCTCAACAGGCGGCAAGCCGTGCTGACGGCCTCGCGATCGACAGCGAGTGTCGGTGCATGGGTGCGCCGGTACGAGGCGCGGGAAGGAACTCATAAATATGTGGCCGGCTTCTTAGTGTCAATTACTGTATCATTGTCATGTGGGTTTTTAGTTTTTCTACCTGCATGATATGTAATTTCTTTTCCCTTTCCTCATGCTCGTCACGGGCTCAGCTCAATGGGGGCCGCCGCCGAGGAGGCGAGATAAAATCCAAGACCGGCCGGTTTGGAGCCGCGACATTGTGTATCAATCACACTCTGAATATGAGATGAAATGGTATAAATTTTGCACATTCCAGCCACCACATGTAACTGTTGCTACTCTCTTGAAAAGCTTCTTCAGCCTTGCCCGTCGCTACGTCATGGATGAAAAGTCGTTTTGTCTTCGAATAAAAATTAAAAAGATTATAAAATATAAGATATTTTTTTAAAATGAGAATGAAAGAGAAAGGAACGAAGAGATACTGAATAAAAATAAAAGAAAGTTAGTATTAGAGAGTGATAACAACTTAAGAGTATAATTTAAAAAATTTTGAAAAAATCGGCGTGATTTATAATTTGAGACCGAAAAAAAATGAGTAAGTACTTGTCTGTATTCTACCTTGCCGTCTCGGTGAGAGGGGATTGTGCCGACTCAAGCTCCATGGTGATTAGAAAAAACAGGGATATCGTATCCAAATACTACACTTCGGGATATACAAGATCAACTATATCTGTGTCATTCTCGAGTTTCTTGGCCCAGCTTTAGGTACGTTCACGTCAAAATCAGCGGGCATAAAAGAGAGGAACGAAAATCTCACGAACCACGATCATCGCCAACGGATGCCGTCGTCGAGGCAAGCTATGGCAAAATTTTAAGCATCGGTGGTGTCCAACTCATCTCCGTTCGTCGATAGAGAGTGTGTGCGGTAGTCGGTGCTGCCGCTGCGCTCTTTACTGTAAGGAATACCCGCTGCAGTTCCGCCTACCGAACGGAGCCATGATTCATGGCCCAATAGAGGAGCAGTGACCTTTCTATCGGCCGATAGAGGGTGACGCGGCTGACGCCGCCGTGCGCTCTTTGTTGTAGCGGGGCCAGCGGCAGGCGCTGGGACCACGGGTGAATCGGCGTCGTCTATTGCTCCTCTTCTCCTACCACGCGCAGCACCACCACCAAGCCGTGGCAGGTCGAGAAGAGAACTCGAACGGAGTTGCCCTACCAGGTAGACAGACAGCCCGTACCGTTCGCTGCTTGCCACGATGCGTTCGGAAGGGACCAAAAGAACGGCACCGGCGGTGGCGGTGGCGGTGGCGGGGCTCGAGGACCCTCTCACGCCGACGGCACACTCTGCCTGCCTGCTGTCCTGTCCTCCTCTCCCCACCACGCCGCCACCCGCCCGCTTATCCCGCGGTTACCTCCCTTGCTAAGCAAACGTACCACCACTGCCCGTTGCCTTTTCGCTGATCCGCGCGCGTGATGTACGCCCCGGCCGTAATTTTGCATCATGCGATCCCGCCTTTTCTGGTGACCGTGCACCGGTGCGTCGCGCGCGTCTCGCGATGGGATGATGAGATGACATTGGAGTAGGAAAGCGAGCCGGGGCCTGGCTCGGTTTGATTTTGCCTTTTGGGCGGGCTTTAGCGACTCCGCCAATCGGGCTCGATCGAACTGGCCCGTGACGCGACTTGGACCGCCCAACCAGCCGCATCGGTGTCGTTACGATTTTCTTAATGAAAAATATACTCCTATGCTTGATGCATTAGGGCTTGTTTGGCAGTAGGTTAGGATCAAGCGAATCCATGTGAATTATTCATGAAACATTTTATTAGAATAGACATGAAATCTAGCTGATACTTGCATTTTACCTTCCATAATTCGGTTTCGTTTCATAAGTTACGACAAAAGAAGAAAAAATAGGTATGGCATAGATTTCATTCCCATCTTTTCATAAAAAAGATTAAATAATTGATATAAATTTACTTAATCTATGCATGCTAGAAAACAATCTCGTGAAGGAATGATTCTTAGGCAACCGAACAAATCCTTACGTGGCTACTCCGCATGAGAACATTCTAATTGGATTTATGTCTCCAATTTCACGGGCATCATCAACTTTCTATAGCTCCCATACACAATGAGAGTCCACCTCGGCTCACGTGGAAATAAATCTTCCTTTGACATTACTCGCAGTTGACCTTTCTTGGTCAGCCTCCTAATCTTCCTTAACATGCATACACGCCATGTTGACCGTTCTGAAATATCTTAAACCTCTTCGTTTCAATTAGCAAAGGACGAGATACAAAGGAAACGCAGCCTCTGTCCCCTAGTTGTATATTACCACTCCTTCTATTCTAAAATAACTTATGTTTTTTATTATAAAAATTAAGATTTGATTATTTTTTTAAAAAATTATAAAAGTATAAAAATAAACAAATTGTAGTTAAATATTTGTATTAACGATATATTTTACAATAAAATAAATAATATTTTCTTAAAATTTTTGAATAATATGAAGCGCTGATGTTAAATTTTTAAAATGTTATTTATTTTGAGACGAAGGGAGCAGTGATTGCTCTCTTTGATCCAAATTGTTTAGGACAACGATATGCTCTTCAAGGTCATACTTTGACCACTGATTTTATTTTTTCATCAGCAAGCATATTTTTCATCCGCATCCTGCCATACTCGGATGTTCATACCAAAAGTGTTATTCTCTCCTGAACACGGAAAGGTTTGTCCTACCTTGCTCCCTCCGTACAAAAATATAAGTATTTTTGGTTTGGTCGTCAAATCTTATTAATTTTGACTTATAATATTTAGAATTTTAAATAATATTTAATGTAAAAAATTATCTATTATAAAAGTTTGTTTTATGAAAAATCTAGTAACATAATTTATGTATGATAAAATGTCATTAATTTTTATTACTAATAGTTAAAATTAAAGATGTTTGATTTTTACTTAGTCAAAAAAAATTTATATTTATGAACAGAGTATATTTATGAACAGAGTAGTACTAGCACTGTTAACTAGGCCTAGACGCCAAGCCAGCTCGGCTCGGCTTGGTTTGGCTTGGGCGAGCTTGTGAAAAAAATGAGCTAGCTTGGTGTGGCTTGAAAAATAAAATGAGCTAAAATATCAGTTTGGCTTGGTATGATATAAGCTCGAGCTAGTTTGTTTAGCTTGCGAGCTCGGTATGTGAAACACGAAACATTTCAAATATAGGTAAAAAAGTTTGAAGTTGTAGACATATTTAATACTAAAATAATATCTAATAAAAATTTAAAAAAACTAAGATGATAACTAAGCCGTAACAGTCTTCAAATTTCATCACTTGATCTGAAAAGATATCATTTCATAAATTTTATGTCAGCACCGATTTTGAAAATGCCGCAAACTAGACATCATCCTCATGGCATTCTTGTTTAAACAAAAGTGTAAAACAAATTTATTATACATTTAAATTATTATTATCATGAGAAAATATACTTTTTTGAATAAGAATAAAATACAATTTTAAACTTGATTGGCTTACGAGTAGCTTGTAATTAAAGCAAGCTGAAATATGAGTTTGACTTGTTTGAAAAATCTATCCAGCCGAATCGAGTCGAGCCGAGCCAAAAGGAGCTGAGCCAGCTTGTGAGCTTCGAGGTTAACGTCCTACTGTTAATAGGCGGATTCTACATGAACATCGTGAGCCCCAAGAATTTTCTCCTTTCCCCGTCCCCTCTCTCTCCCTGCTCGCGTCTCCTTCGACCTCCGCCCCAGCCGCCGCCGACCGCCTCATACGCGGCTGAAGAACAAACTTCAAAGCCAGAGCATCGGCACATCCGTCTGAATCGATATCCTCTGGTTGCCGAGCCTGATCTCTCCTCCCCCCGCGGGACGGCGGGATTTGTGGTGAGCGCGTGACGGCTGACTGCTGTCCGCGGTTTGGCGTGTTGAGGCTGTGGATCGCAGAAGAAGAAGCCGGGGCGGAATCCGGTAGCCGGGTCTCGAAAATCTTGGTCAGGTAACAGTAGCAGCTCCAGCGCTACGGCGAGGAAGAAAGGGGGCAAGAGATGGGCGATTTCGACAGCGGCGGCGGGGTCAAGGCTGGCGCCGACGCGGGCGACGACGGGGCCGCCCCGCCGCTACCTCAGAAGGTAACCGCGATACATCTCCAGTGCTGTGTTCGTAGTTTAGACGCGTGTGGAAATTCGCTGGACCTTATTGCCTTATTTGGCGTCACGAGTTGTGGATTGATGCCGAAGTGAAGATCACAGCTGCATATGCGTAGGTTGCCTCCTATTGGTATAAAATTTTAAATATCTTAAATGGAGCTAATCTCATCCTACGCTATGATTGAAGTATCTGAACTAGGTTAGAGCTCTGACCAGAAGGATAGACCGATCATAAGAATTGCCATTGGAACTGCTAGATTTAGTGCATCACTGATTCTCTACCAGGAAGGCAAACATGTAGTCGTATTTGACGTTTTGGCGAATCACACGAGTCTCAGGTGCTTTTTAGTGAGGCATTATTTAAAGGCGAATATGTTGGTTTAGAAGCATATATAACGCGTAGTGCATCGATCTCTTTTTTGTCATTGCATGCTAACACTAGTACTACAGATGGTTGATGCGGATTAGTCCCCACAGAGTTACTAATTCAGTATTGTTTCCTTCTGGTCATCTTTAGTAGGAATATTGTTTTGCTTTTTCAAGCTTTGTTGATCATAAACTTCTGTTAAACTGTATGATTTGTAACCGAAGGATGGTGATGTGACATGCTACAAGCATACTACATATACTAACAAAGAACTTTTTCTGATTATATGTAGGATTTCTCCTATCGTAGTGAATTATTTATACTAAGTGGAATTAATCTAACATTGGAAAGGAAATAAGTGTCTGAATTAGACTAGGGCTTGGACTGATTTCTATTATATGTCAAAAGAGTTGCTATTGGCTTGATTTTAGTGCATCTTTTATTTGCTAGCGTAAAGGGAGAAAATTATTGCATTTAGGGCCACTTTGGCAAAGCTCCCAGCTCCTGATTCTCTTGTGAAGTGATTCTGTGGCTGAAAGTGATTCTCTTGCATAAACTTCTAGGATCAGGATGGAGAATCACTTCACAGAATCAGGAGAAGCTACTCTTTTCAGCTCATAGCCTCTTAGTTCATTTTAGAGAATCACTTCACAGAATCAGGTAAGAATCACTTCTCCTGAGAAACAACGTTTGGCAGAGCTCCTTTGATTCTGGCTGAGAATTAGGAGCTAGGAGCTCTGCCAAAGGGGCCCTTAGTCATTGGTGAATTTTAGGAGTTGCAGCAGCAAAGGTGAATCTGTTAGTTTGGAAGCAGGTAAGTATAACGCATAGTGCTTGAACTTCTTTGTGGCAACATGGTACTTTTATTACTGTTTGGTGAGGTGCATTCGGCCTTTTGTTGTCTGAAAATGTTGATAATCTAGTATTGCTGCCTTTGGTTGACAAATATGAGCGGTGGAAATGCACTTTCCTGCTGTTCTTGCTAGCACTATGCATATGTTTGATCTTATTGCGTGCCATGTCTACTGATGCTGTAGTTATCCCTTTAGTGTTTGGCCTTCCTGTGCAGCATTATACATCATGAAAAATGATGCTCTTATGAACATATGTCGCTTTAGATATTGAGGACTAATTTTCTTTAGAAAAAAATCTTGTAGGAAAAAAGGCTGCGATATATAAATCAAATTCATGGTTGAATGATCTGTTGTCTGCTTATTTACTTCAGTTGTGCATGAATCCTTGAAACAGGTGCAAATTGGGAATTCACCAACATATAAGCTTGAAAGGAAGCTTGGAAAGGGAGGATTTGGACAAGTGTATGTTGGTCGACGCATTTCTTCTCACCATCTGAGTGACAGGAGCTCTGGTGCAAGTGCTTTAGAAGTCAGTATATCTCAATATCTGCTTCGTAATTTTGGACTGAATTTAGCATAGTTTCATTGATATTCATGCCCCCACATCTGTCAGGTTGCACTGAAATTTGAACATCAGACCAGCAAGGGCTGCAGCTATGGAGCTCCTTATGAGTGGCAAGTATACAAGTAAGTGGAGTAGGTGGATAGTTATTGTTTTTTCTTTGCACACTATTTGTTATTGTTTCTTCATGGTACTTGTTTCTTAGTAACATCTATCCTGTTGCTAAATGTAAAACCTCCCTTTGCAGCATCCTTAGTGGAAACCATGGTGTCCCACGGGTACACTACAAAGGAAAACAGGGCGAGTTTTATATCATGGTATTGTACAATGCACTTATCATTATTTTTTTGGGGGATGGGTGGGGGGTCATACCGTCATACCAGTATAAAATAAGACTCATCACATATACACATGCACATATAGATAAAAGGGTAGCCCAATGCATGTAGATCCTGCTTGCACTGGGTCCGGGGAAGGGTCTAACCACTTTGGGTCTTAGGCTGTTTCTAGAACTTTGCACATACAGATGCACACACAAAATTCTTTGGTTTGCAAGATTCTAATTTTGTTATTCTTATATGGACCATCAACATTTTGGCTTCTTTATTTGACTTGCATGCAGGTTATGGATATGTTGGGACCAAGCTTGTGGGATGTCTGGAATAATTCACACTCGTGGGTATCTGTACAATTCTTCAGTTAACCTTAACAGTTCATACTTAACCTTTTTGATTTATTTCCAGTCTTGATCTTTTGCAGGATGTCTGTTGAGATGGTTGCTTGTATAGGTATAGAAGCAATTTCCATATTGGAGAAGATGCACTCCAAAGGGTAATTTGATATGGTTTGTTCAGATGGAACCCCCAATTTGTTTTGCATGCTTGTGACTCTATGACTCACAAAATGCTTATATGACAGGTATGTACACGGTGATGTGAAACCTGAAAACTTTTTGCTTGGTCCTCCTGGTACCTTAGAAGAGAAGAAACTATTTCTTGTTGACCTTGGGTTGGGTAAGTTGCATGAGATCCAAGTTTTGTATTATGTCTTTATGGTGTCAGATATTTATGTTACTTTGTTTTATTTAATATTTTATTTTAATGCAGCTACTAAATGGAAGGATGCTGGCTCAGGGCAACACGTTGAATATGACCAGAGACCTGATATCTTTAGGTTGGCTGGGCATATTCTAACGTGCACTTTACTGCACAGGTTACTTAATCAGAATATTTTTGTCACTAATGTTTTGCTTCTGTAAACAGAGGGACTGTTCGCTATGCTAGTGTACATGCCCACCTGGGAAGAACTGGGAGCAGGAGAGATGACCTAGAATCTCTCGCGTACACACTTATTTTTCTTCTCCGTGGCCGGCTCCCTTGGCAAGGATTCCAGGTAATTTAGTCATTTTTTTGTATCTTTTATTTTTTACTCCTGTTTTTGGTTAATCTTGTCCTTTATGTTTCTAGGGAGAGAACAAGGGCTTCCTTGTGTGCAAGAAAAAAATGGGAATCTCCCCAGAGTCTTTATGTGGCATCTGTCCACAACCTTTCAGGCAATTTGTTGAATATGTTGTGAATTTGAAATTTGATGAAGAACCGAATTATGCAAAATGCATCTCTCTTTTCGATGGCATTGTTGGTCCTAATCCAGACATTAGACCAATAAATACAGATGGTGCTCAGAAGGTATCTTTATTCATCCAGCATCTCATTTCCATGTTTTCATCATCAAAGTACTTTGGTTCTGTGTCTTTGGTAAGTAAGTTGTGATTCTGTTGGCTTGGGAGCCATTGTTTATGCTAGAAATTATTATTCATTTTTATGTCATTTACAAACTATGTCCTGACCTTTGCTGAATAATTTTATCTTTTGGCACATTTGAGTAACCTTACAATTCAATAAACTTAATTATAATGTTATTTTACTCTCTAAAGGGCTTAATATGGATAGTGGCTTCAAGAGACTAAAAATATGAAGTCATGCGTTGATCATTTATAGTGAGGGCAATGACATGACATTTTTGAGAAATAACATGACATATTTCATTGACTAACATTCTGTTTTTTTAGTTTTTATGCAGTTGAAAAATAATGAACTATCTATATTCCACATTTCAAATTCTCATATTATAGATTATTTCCTTTTTCTTGTATGTTTATAAGTTTCTGCTGAATGGCTAATTCTTGATCTGATTACTTCCAGCTTATATATCAAGTCGGTCAGAAAAGAGGCCGCCCAATAGCGGATGAAAATGATGATGATCAACCAAAGAAGAAGATTAGAATGGGGATGCCAGCAACTCAGTGGATTAGTGTTTACAATGCCCGTCGACCTATGAAACAGAGGTATGCTGTCACATAAATCTGCTTTATATACCAGTAATGAGAGTTTTCTGTTTTCTTACACTTCTTCATTAGGTACCACTACAATGTAGTGGATAATAGATTACTGCAACATATTCAGAAAGGAAATGAAGATGGCTTGTTTATTAGTTCGGTTGCCTCCTGCTCAAATTTGTGGGCTTTGATTATGGATGCTGGCACTGGTTTTAGTTCTCAAGTATATGAGCTTTCTCATCACTTTCTTCACAAGGTGAGATTTTTTTTTCTCGGTTGACCTTCTAGAACTACTTTTCTCTGTTTCTGGTTGGATACCAGTACTTCGCTGAATTTATATATACCATGATATTCACTTGTCATTTGCATGGTGTTGGTTTTGGTTATTACTGCTTTTAACTTGCCTTCATTGTGTTAGGAATGGATAATGGAGCAGTGGGAGAGAAATTACTATATCACCTCATTGGCTGGTGCGAATAGTGGCAGCTCTTTGGTTATCATGTCTAAAGGTAATATCAGTTTTCTCAGCTTCATATATAGCTGCAGAACAAGTGGATTTTATGACCTGTTGCCAGGCCTGAGGGGGAGGGAGGGAGACTTGGCCCACCTAGCACTATGAGACTAGGCATAGGCACCCGAATTCATATTGAAGAGGACTTGAACTTGAGTATCCTAGGAGTACACTGTACAAGTGTACATCAAATAACCAATTTGGTTCCTTTTTGTAGAAATAAAAAATCACATGTTCCTTTCCTTCATATTTGTTTTATTTAAAAAAATAGTATATTTATTGTTTGTCAATATTTTTGAAATCTGCCTTAGAAAAAAATCATGCTACTGTCTCTTGTCTGATACCATTTCTTTTTATAAAAAGTCCTTAAGCATCTAAGGTAAGAGTCGTTGTTTTGCATTTGCAACTGCCTCATGCCTAGGATGGATTGGGCTCTTATCCCGGCACTCAATACCCATGAATTTGTACAAGAACTAAAGAAAGTCAAGGATATATCCATAAATTGGAGAGCATGGAAATTAGCTATTCACGTGCTAGAGCCTCAATTTCCTTTGTTTTGTATCCTTTCTTATTCTTTTGTTTGGTCTATGGTTCTTTTCCTCCTCTCTTTTTCTCCTTTTCTTCTTTCCTTTCTTTTGTTACCTTTCACGACCGGTCTTGGGGGTTTTATTGCTAGCTTACCCCAAGTTATTTGGGACTAAAAGGCTTTGTTGTCATCATCATCAAAATGGACAAGTAATAATTCGTTGTAGCTCTGCAGGAACACAATATGCACAGCAGTCCTACAAAGTAAGTGAGTCATTCCCCTTCAAATGGATCAACAAAAAATGGAAGGAGGGTTTCTATGTGACTGCCATGGCAACAGCAGGAAGCAGATGGGCTGTTGTCATGTCTCGCAATACTGGTTTCAGTGCTCAGGTATTTATCACTGTGTCATTAATTTTTGAATCTGTTCAAAACCTTTAATAATCAGGATGACTCCCTAAGCTGTGGTTAGCTTGATTTGCAGCTGCCAAGGTGAATCCTGTTTTTTTTTTTTTTTCAGAATTGAAAATCCACTCCTAAAGCGAGAATCTATTTCCTTTGTAGGTTGTGGAGCTTGATTTCCTGTACCCAAGTGAGGGCATCCACATGCGTTGGGATAATGGCTACCGCATCACCGCAACAGCTGCCACATGGGACCAGGCTGCTTTGATCTTAAGCATCCCCCGGAGAAAACCTATTGACGAAACACAGGAGACTCTGCGAACAACTGCTTTCCCCAGCCAACACATAAAGGTGACGATGTTTTTGCTTTTCCATTTTGTGATATAAACTCCAGAAAGAGATGGTAGAAGTTAGTTCCCACCTGCTGATCAATCTGTTTACAGGACAAATGGTCAAAGAATCTGTACCTAGCTTCCATTTGCTATGGTAGATCGGTATCATGAAGCCTGGTTTGCCCTATTGGTTGGTAAAAAAGATCACTGATGTCAACCACTGGTGTTCTGACCGAATAGGGGAGTTTTGAAGCACAAGTTTTACTAACTTAACTAACAAAAGGTAACATATATGGGAAAAGCCCAAATGGCATCGGTGATATGGAGCCCGAGAGCAGCACCTCTGTTTATGTGGCTTGGTTGTGTATAAGCTATCTAAAGCATTAAGTATGCTGTGAAGAAAAATTGAAATATAGTGTTCGAGAAAAAATTGAAATGTACCTGCTTAAAGATGCCATGTATATAAAGTTCAGTCAACATGTACCGTTAGATAGCCCGTCGCAAAAGCAGTTATTTGCAAGACCCAAATGAGCCGCATCTTCGCTGCTTATGTTGCTGTGGCTACCGGTGCGCGTTGTTTTTATGGTGCTGTTTAGCTGCAGGCATGCTGTATGCTGAACGTATTTAGTTCATTGTGTTTTTTTGAAAGGCTATTTGATGTGTGAGCTGAATTGCAAGCTACGAGTACTCTGGGAGAGTTTTTACTGTTGACGATTTTATGTTAGCGACCGTCTGGGAGAGTTCTTGGCTTTTTAAGGGTTTTATTTTTCCTTTCTACTTTTTTGTGCCTCTTCTTATAAACTTTTTAATTTATTTTACTATCAGAATGATTTATTTTAATTACTAAAATAATTATTTATTTTTATTATCACTTCTTAATTTTTATTTTAAAATTTTATATCCTCTTTTACTTCGTGTATGCATTCATCAAATATTGAAGAAAAGATATTCTTGTTATCGGAACAGTTATGTATACTACTCCAACAATTGACATTTACTACCAGAACAATTGAATATTAATATTAGAACATTCGATTTATTAATATGAGATATTTAGTTTTTAAATAATAAAATATTTATATTCATATGAGATCTTATTTTTTTAACATTAATTATAAGGCTATGCTGGTTTGGACGGATTTATAAAATTAGTCATGATTTGAGAGAAAAATTGATTTGAAGTTTAAAATACTAACCAAATATTGAAAAAGAAACTCGTTTTAAACATTGTGTTAGTCAAATGTTGAAAATATAATTTACAATAAAATTTAACTTACTAAGTTTAGAAATGTGAAAAGTCATATAATTAAAAAATACTTTTACCCTCAGAAGTGGGCTGTAAATTGAGGGGCAAAGGTGGACATGATCCGCTGCTTTTTATCACTTCCCTGAAGAAAAGAATGTGCCTGGCCCTGAAAATGCGCTGCAAAAAACGAACTTATCAGATTAAGATTTTAAACTAAAATATAATAAAATTCAATTTAATTTGTAAAAAGCTCCGTGGACAAAGGTGTGTTTGAATGGCTTCTGTCATTCCCCTTATAAAATACTCCGTTTTTAAATTGATATCGCCGTTGACTTTAAATTTCAACTTTGATCGTTTGTCTTTTTCAAAAAATTATGATAAATTTCATATATTTTGTTATAATTTGCTTTATCATCAAATGTACTTGAATTACGATTCAAAATTTTACATATTTGAATTAATTTTTTGAATAAAACAAGTAGTTAAAATTGAAATTTGAAGTGAACGGTGACATCATTTTAAGAACGAAGGAAGTATTGGTTTGCCCTTAATTTTTGGGTGGCATTTGCTTCATCTCCAAACTTTGGTTACCACCGAAAATTTGATCGCGATTGCAAACAGTAAACAGCCGACTTTGGCACCTTTCAATTCTTACCATTAAATCCATAAACTTTTTATTTATAGCCATTAAATACGTTTTTCACTTTAAAATATACCATCTCTTCAGATTTTTAAGTATTTTTACTATTTTATATTGTGCTAAAATAAACATAATATGAGTTCAAGTGATGCTAATAGTATAATAAATATAATATAATAAATACAATATATTATTCCACAATATAATAATAGGATAAAGTCTAAATTACTACCTTTAAGTATAGCCAAAGTCCAAATAACTCGCAAAACTATTTTTTTTTATTTTGTTTCCACAACTTTGTCATTTGGCTCCATTTATCCCCTAGTATAATTTGTTTTTTTGTTTCTTTACGCATAATTGTCATCTTAAGCTGAAATTTTATGAAATGATACAGCACATAATAACACATGTTAAAAAAATACATCATTATTTTTTTAATTATTTTTATAGCCAGTGACATTTAATAGTAAAATAATTACTTAGAATACAAAACTATAAAAAAATAATGATAAAAAATATGATGTATTTTTATAATATGTATTATGATGTTCTTTGTCATCTTGTAAAATTTTAGTTTAAGATTAAGCTTATATATGGAGAGAAAAAGACAAATTGTAGTAGAGGATAAATTGAGCCAAATGACAAAGCTGTGGAGACAACATAAAAAAAATAAATTTAGATGATTATTTGGACTTTGGCTATATTTGAGGAGAGTAATTTGAACTTTATCCATAATAATACAATATAAACAATAAAAGTGTTAAAACTTTAAAAGCTTGGTATGTTTTGAAAAAAACATATTTAATGGCTCTAAATGAATGATTTAGAGATTGAGTGGTAAATATCGAAAGATTGACGTATTAATCCTTCCGATTAAAACATTTCTAACGGTTATATCTTCTAAATGAAATATCTAATTTACAACCATTTTCGCTGTTGTGCTCCCTGTAATTAAATCTATAAAATAAAATGTTACTTTAATATATTTTAACTTAAAATTATTTTACAACATATAGATCCGACATGTACATGTTATTTTGGAAAGATTTGGTAAAACTACAATTCAAATGCTATTTTATTCATACATACCGATAAATTAGTAAGGCAAACCATATTTTCTCATTGATGTTTTGACAATGCCTATGATTTAATGATACCAAATTTTAATAAAATTATCATATGTAACGAACCAAAGCCTGAAATCTTTTTATCACCGCTCGTGAAAGAAAGGATTGCAGTACTCCTACCTCGTCTTTGCGCGCTTTTTTCTAACCCGAGTGCTATCTGAGTCAGTGAGGCCCATGGCTGTACCTCTCTTTCTGCTCCTACCTCTGCTTTGCTCGCTTTTTTCTAACCCGAGTGCTATCTGAGTCAGTGAGGCACATGGCTGCTACCTCTCTGCTTGCTTAGCACGCTACACCAGCTGGATCGGACGGCCTTTCACTGGGGAGGAGCTTGCGGCTCCACCGCCGCTGGTTTTCAAAATAAAAAATACAAAAAAAAAACACCGCCGCTGACTGTTGGCCTGCCGCACCGCAACGCCGCAACGGCTTCGTCGTCTCGCTTTTAAATCGCCGACGACGCCGACGCGCTTGACAGAAAGGCGCGAGGCCGACCGAAGCCCGCACCGCGATGCATTGTCCCCGCCCCAACCAGGCGAGCGCCTCGGCGCCGGCCTCCCCGACGACTCCGATACTGCCACCGGCCGTCGCCGCGGAACTGGCGCAGCTCGAGCAGAGGCTGGGTCAGGTCGCCCACGCCCCGGCCCGCCGAGCGCTGGCAAAGCTCGGCGAAGCCGCGGCGGTGGAGGCGCTGCGGAAGATTGGGAAGTCGCGGGAGGTCCGGACGCTCTCGGGCTACATCAGCTGGATGGCCAGGAAGGAGCTGGCCGGCTGCGACGCGGGTGCCAAGAGCTTCGCCTTTGATCGTTCTATTGCCCGCCCCGCGATTGGAGGTCCGCCCCTTCGGATTTTGCTTGGAAGTTGGGACCTTGGGTTGTTTGTGATTACTGTTTAGATTTTTCTCAACTTGTGCATTTGCGCTCGGTTAACATTTTGCGGCCAGGCGTAGCCTCGTAGGAGGAATCTGGCTTATTTTGCTCTTTTTTTCTCGTCCATGAAAATACGTGGGCTTTTTTGGGGAGTTCTACAGAAACGTCATTTGTAGGCGACTATTTGAGTTTGGTCCATGTCTTCAGCATTCTTGTGATTCTAGGGGATCTCTTTTCCTTACTAGCTAGTTTGGTTGATGAATGATTATGATGCAATGCATTTCGCTCACCTGTCATTTTAGTTTTCTTGGTTTGGTGTGAATTTTAAATAGGTTAAAATTTGCCTTTTGCATATCTGCACAAAAACGGGAAAGGGCGGCCCTTCTTGTTTATTCGATGAATTTCTTTTGTTTTCTATCTTTGATGATCTATTCATTGGTTTTCAATGTCCTTGCTCTTGATACTTGCTCCTATAAGATTACTGCCTTTCTCGCAATCCCTATCTAGGCCTGCTTCGAGTTTGCAGTTCATATTGTTCTTCCTTTTCAAACTATTATGATTTTAGTAATTGCTGTAGGTGCCAGTTTTTTCCCAGCTTTTACCATGTTCTGAATTTGGTAGCTTTTGTGCTTACACTTTGCCAGAATATACTGCTTCACTTCTAGTCTTCTTTTGTCAATCAGTGGAATCCGTTTCAGGGCCATTTTACCAAGACCACGACCATATGGAGGTTGATACTGAAATGATCTCTGGTCTTACCCCTAGTCCTACACAGCAACAAATGGATGGTCCGTCAAGAAGGACAGGGTTAGCAACTTCACGTGAAAATGAGAATTCTTTGAGGGCAAAAGCCACCCCTCAAATGCTTGCACTGGGGGAGTTAGAGTTTGATCGGATTTTCCTCATACAGGTCTACCTCGCAGAGTAAGTCTTGATTTCTTTTTGGTATTGAAACAAATAACTTACTGCTTCCTACTCCAGAAAAGAAATGTTCTGTTGATTGAACCTGTAATATATTACTATATTGAAGCACCAAGAAAGCACTTTTATTTATTATAATTTCTGTTGATTTATACTATTTCAAGAGCATCATTTTTAAGTGAATATTACTTTTTTTAATCTATTTTCGTATCTTTGTTCGGCTGTTGCTTATTTACCCTGATTCCATTTTGTATTCTTGTAGCAAGAAAATAGAAGACGTAATAGTGGACCCAAACTATGTTAGATATTTGAAGTCACTACCCATGGATTGCTTTGAGGCAGAGATATGGAACAAATTTGGAGAGAAATTTTTACCAGCATCAGACAGAAGAAAGGTTGTATCAGGCTGGAATGGAACTTTTACTCATTATGCTACTATCATTTTAGTGAGTTCTGCATTTGGCACGCATACATATTAACTACAATACGGGATTAATGACATGGATCTTGAGAGGCATATGTAGGGCATGCTTTTCAACAAAGAACCACACATGCATGCATGCAAAGTGTTTTTATTTTGGCAATTTTCTCCATTGTATCAGGAATTTTATTCATATTTCCTTAGACCTGTACTTGTATGTATTTGTGGCTAGTGCCCGCATAATGAATAGTCATATTCATAACACGGTATCTAAGCTACAAATTAGGGTCTGGTTTATTTCTCCCTAATTGTACTTCTGCGCATAGCACTTGCGTGCAGTTCTCAAATTCTTCAGCAACGTCATCATCTTAGTTTTGAATGTACCCATTGATTATTCAATCTTCAGCCATCCTTGATGCATCTTTTTTCCAATTGAATTGAGACCTGGCTCCTCCTCCAGGCCATCGTCACGTTTGTCTTCTTGTGGTCGGGAGCTTGCGCTGTTGCTAGGATCTTCTATACCCAACCACATAGGCTAGGTTGATTGGGGCAGCCTGAGTTGCACGACCTAGCATGCAAAGTCATAGGGTCGTGCGGCTTGAAGCATGCCACGTGTTATGCTTGGATCGAGACGCAAGCCTGTCGTGCCAGCTCGAGCACAACCCTATTAAGACGCCCTATCAATGATGAGGGACAGCATATAGACGATTCATGAACATTCAAGTATCATAACTCAAGTTCATGACTATCAAGAGTTAGTATAGAAATCCTATTTTGCTACTTAAATCAAGAAGTCAATTAGAACTTTATCACCATAAAAATATCAAATCATCTCAATCCATTTGAAGAAGCAGAGATAAAATTGGCTTCTACTACTAATATACTAGTTTGATTAAGAAGCATCTTGATCTTTAGTTGTCTATGAGCTAAGTTGTCACCTAGTTGTCTAGTAGGAGTTGCCACCTAGTTGTCATATTAGTTGTGCATGAGTTGTATAAAGCTTTAGTGCCTATAAATAGAGGCCATAACCTCTAGTTTTGTAATCTTGGACGACTTGTTTACTCTCTACCATATGAATAGAACTTCATGTTTCTATTGAAGATCTTGGATTAGATCTCTTCTTTGAGCTTTGGACTAAGCTCTTGCTGTCTGTGAATTCGGACTGCCCTTAGGGCGTTATCTATTAGCACGTTGAAGTTGTTCCTTCGGCAAATTTTGCTAATCATACAAATCAGCACCTTGGAGTTGTTCCTCCAAAATAGTGTGCTGCATCAGATTGGTATCAGGGCCTCGTTGATCATCTCAAGCTGCCATTAGTTGCAAAGAAATCTGCAAGAAGGTACAGGACAGACGGAGGAATTGGGCAAGAGGATGGATGCTGCGGAAAAACAAATTCAAGATTTGCATGTTGCATGAAGTACTCAATAGGAGGTTCGATCAGCTAGCACAAATGATTTCTAATCATATCTCTGCTGCTGACATTAAAGGTAAATCATCAAAAGAGAAGGTAGATGATCAAGAACGGCGTAGACAAGCTACTCTTGAAGCCAAGCTACAACCACACCATGGTGAGCATAGAAAACAACCTCGTATTAATGATCTAGAAAGTGAAGATTTTAGTGAATTACATGAAGAGGATGATCTATATGAAAATTCAAGGAGGAATGTTGACTATGCTAGGGATACATATAAGGTAAAAGCTGAAATCCCTACTTTTAGTGGGAGTGTTGGTATCGAAGATTTCCTTGATTGGTTATATGAGGTTGAGACTTTCTTTGATATTATGAATATTAGTCAAGATCGCAAAGTTCCTTTGGTTGCATATAAGCTAAAGGGAGGTGCTGGTGCATGGTGGCACCGCCATCAAGAAGAGCGCAGGTTGAGGGGTGAACCTCGCATAAGATATTGGCATCAGATGAAGGCACTTTTGAAGGATAGATTTTTGCCTGCTGATTATGAGTAAATTCTTTTCACTGAATTTCAGAATTGTGCTCAAGGATATACAGAGGAGTTTCTAAGGCTGTTTTAGAATATACAGAGGAGTGTCTAAGGCTGCAAGTTAGGTGCAACCTTGCTGAAACTGAAGATCAGCAAGTTGCAAGGTATATCAATGGTCTCAATGCAGTTATTAGAGATCAATTAGTCATGCTACAGATCTGGTCAATTGATCAAGCACAAACTCTAGCACTAAAGGCTGAAAGGCATGCAAAGACAAAGAAGATAACCAAACCTCGTTCATATTCTTCCGTAGAAGGATATTCAAAGGGCTATAGTAGCAAGATGGAGGATAAAACTACTGAATCTAGAACAATACAACTTGAACAAAGGCAAGTTGCAAAGAAGATTAGAGCAAAGAGAAACCAAAATATTGTCAAATGCTATAAGTGTGGTGAAGGAGGACATGTCTCAAGCAATTGTCCTAGGAGGAAGGTTGTCAACGTTACACAATGTACAAGTGATGATGACGATGATAATGGTGATGGTGAATATGAGGTTGAATGTGAGGAAGAGCAAGACCTATGAGAAAAATAGGGTGATGAAGTAGTATGTGTAATCCAACGCCTTTTGTGTTCTACGTCCCAACCCGACAACACACAAAGAAAGAAGATATTTGAGAGTAAGTGTATTGTAAATGGCAAGGTGTGCAAGCTAGTGATTGATAGTTGCAGTTGTGAGAATCTAATATCTCAAAGCTTGGTTAATCATTTGAAGCTTAAGGCTCATGATCATCCAAATCCTTACACCATTGGGTGGATCAAGAAAGGAGTAAACATGAGGATCACTAAACAATGCAATTTGCCTATTTCTTTAGGCAAATATTATCGCTCAACTGTAGTATGTGATGTAGTTGACATGGATGCTAGCCATATTCTTCTTGGAAGACCTTGGCAATTTGATCTAGATGCTACATATAAAGGAAGAGATAATACCTATTCTTTCTTGTGGAACAAGCGGCGAATAATTGTTCTACCTAATAAAGTGGATGGATATTCTAAGAAGGGAGAGAAGAATATGTTAACTATTTCTCACTCTAGAAGAGAGTTTGCCGAAGACTTAAAGGGGGCAAACTTTTGTGCTGCAATTGTTGTCAAAGCTGAAGAGCAACCTGTTGCTGAAATTCCAGCAACCATTCTAGGCTTATTATCTGAATTTCAGAGTATAGTTAGGGAGCCAACACACTTGCCACCAATGAGAGAGATTCAACACCGAATTGACTTCATTCCTGGCGCTCGTCTTCCTAATCTACCCCACTACCGAATGAGCCCAAAAGAGCATGCTATACTGAGGGAGAAGGTGGAAGAGTTACTACAAAAGGGACATATCCAAGAGAGCATCAGCCCATGTGCTGTACCAGCCTTACTCACACCAAAGAAGGATGGATCTTGGCGTATGTGTGTGGATAGTAGAGCAATCAACAAGATCACAATAAGATACAGATTTCCTATTCCCCGTTTGGATGATATATTTAATCAATTAAGTGGAGCAAAGATATTCACTAAGCTTGAATTAAGGAGTGGATATCATCAAATACGCATTAGACCTGGTGATGAATGGAAGACGGCATTCAAAACCAAAGAGGGACTATATGAATGGCTTGTTATGCCATTTGGACTTTCAAACGCACCAAGTACTTTTATGCATTTGATGAACCAGGTCCTTCGACCCTTCTGATCTCATTTTGTTGTCGTTTATTTTGATGACATCCTAATTTATAGCAAGAATAAAGATGAACATTTTGATCATGTTCGAAAAGTATTGGAAGTTCTAAAGCAAAATGAGCTTTATCTCAACTTGAAAAAATGTGTTTTCCTACAAAAGAGACTTCTTTTCTTAGGATTTATCATAACAAGTGACGGTATTCATGTGAATGATTCTAAAGTTGCTGCAATAAGAGATTGGCCAGCTCCAAAGAATATTACAAAAGTGAGGAGTTTCCATGGTCTTGCAACATTCTATAGAAGATTCGCGAAGAATTTCTGCACTATTATGGCACCAATTACGGAATGTTTAAAGAATGGAGATTTTCAATGGAGTGAATCTGCTGAATCAAGTTTCCAAGAAATAAAAAAGAAGCTATCACAAGCTCCAGTCTTGATTCTTCCTGATTTTAACAAGACTTTTGAATTGGAGTGTGATGCAAGTGGGGTAGGCATTGGAGCTGTTCTATCTCAAGAAAGAAAACCCATTGCTTTTTTTAGTGAGAAGCTAAGTGAGGCGAGGCAAAAATAGAGTATCTATTAACAAGAACTATATGCAGTTTTTAGAGCTTTAAAACTTGGGAAGTTTATTTACTACCTAAAGAGTTTATTGTTTATACTGACCATCAATCTCTGAAGCATTTCAGAAATCAAAAGCATGTGGATCGCATCTTAGCAAGATGGGCAGCATACTTGGAAATATTTAATTATCTTATTGTTCATAAGTCAGGAGCAACAAACAAAGTGGCCGATGCTTTGAATCGACGTGCTTGTCTCCTAACATCTTTTGAAGCTGAACTTCCCGGTATGGACCAAATAAAGGAATTATATGAGCACGATGATGACTTTGGTCAAGTCTGGTTGAAGCATTTGCAAGGGCAACCATTGGATAAAGACTATGTGGTGCAAGACGGGTATCTCTTTAAGAATGATCAATTATGAATTCCAAGAAGCTCTCTACGAGATAAACTAATTAGAGAACTGCATTCAAGTGATCTTAGTGGCCATGTTGGGAGAGATGAGACCATAGCCAATTTACAAGCATGTTATTATTGGCCACAACTCAAAAGAGATGCTGGAAAATTTGTATAAAGGTGTCCTGTTTGTCAAACCTATAAAGGACATTCAGAACACTAGATTATATATGCCTTTAGAAGTTCCAAATGCGCCATGGGAGGATCTATCAATGGACTTTATACTTGGTTTACCAACAAGAAGGCGTAGAAATGATGCAGTTTATGTTGTAGTTGACATATTCTCTAAGATAGCTCATTTCATTCCTTGTCGAAAGACAACATATGCTCATCATGTAGCTAATCTTTTCTTTAGAGAAATAGTTAGGCTACATGGGGTTCCAAGATCAATTGTTTCAGATCGTGATAGCAAATTTCTTGCTGCATTTTGGCTTACACTGTGGAAGCAATTCAACACTGAACTGAAATTTTCAAGCGCAGCACATCCACAAATAGATGGCCAAACAGAAATCGTGAACAAGTTCTTGGGGAACCTAATCTGATGTATATGTGGGAACAAAAAAGGACAATGGAATTTTGCCTTATCTCTTACTGAATTTGCTTATAACAATTCAGAGCATAGATCAACACGCAAGAATTCATTCTCCATTGTCTACACCAAAGTTCCGAAACATGTGGTTGATTTAATAAAGCTACCCTCAAGGGAGAATTCAAGGTCAGCAACCAGCTTTGCTAACAACTATTCTGATTTATTTAAAGAAGTTCATGATGTCCTAGAAGCATCAAATCAGAAATATAAACAACTGGCTGACAGGAAAAGAAGACTAATGTCATTTGCAGTTGGTGATCAAGTGATGGTATATCTTAGAAAAGAGAGATTGCCAACAGGAGTTTATGGAAAACTAAGGCAAAAGAAATATGAGCCATTCTCCATTTTGAAGAAGATAAATGATAATGCTTATATGGTTGATTTGCCTAGAGAGATGAATATTTCCAACACTTTTAATGTGGCTGATCTGTCACTCTTTCATCCAGAACAAGCACTTTATGAAGATAACTCGAGGTCGAGTTCCAACCAAGTCGGGGAGGATGATGAGGGACATCATATAGATGATTCATGAACATTCAAGTATCATAACTCAAATTCATGACTATCAAGAGTTAGTATAGAAATCCTATTTTGCTACTTAAATCAAGAAAGCAATTTGAACTTTATCACCATGAAAATATCAAATCATCTCAATCCATTTGAAGGAGAGATAAAATTGGCTTCTACTACTTAATATACTAGTTTGATCAAGAAGCATCTTGATCCTTAGTTGTCTATGAGCTAAGTATGAGTTGTCACCAAGTTGTCTAGTAGGAGTTGTCATATTAGTTGTGCATGAGTTGTATAAAGCTTTAGTGCCTATAAATAGAGGCCATGACCTCTAGTTTTGTAATCTTGGACGACTTGTGTACTCTCTACCATATGAATAGAACTTCGTGTTTCTATTGAAGATCTTGGATTAGATCTCTTCTTTGAGCTTTGGACTAAGCTCTTGCTGTTCGTGGATTTGGACTGCCCTTAGGGCTATTACACGTTGAAGTTGTTCCTTTTGACAAATTGTGCTAATCATACAAATCAGCACCTTGGAGTTGTTCCTCCAAAATAGTGTGCTGCATCAATCAACCCACAATTAGGCACGACAAAGCACACGAACCTCGATTCGGCATGGGAACAACCCACTTGGCCTGTGAACCTAGCTGCAATGTCAATTGTCAAATATTGTTGTATTGTCCTCTGGCTGAAATTATCAAATATTGTTGTCTTGTTCAAAATTTCAAATATTTTATGCTTTGTTTTCTACAAGATTGTAAATTTTGAAATGAATGAAGGAGTTTATTGATTTATGGAATAGGCGGGCTTCAAGCTGCCCCGGCATCACCCGTGTAAAACTTGTCGTGCCTTGCTTGGGCCGAGGGAGACGGACCATATTTAGGCATGATATGTTCCGATCTGCTAGCTGTGCTGTGCCAAGCCACCTCTGACCAGCCTCGAGCTCGGCAAGGCTCGTGCCGTGCCCGTTGGGGCCAGCTATAGGATCTTCTTAAGACCGCACCATCGGTTCTAGTCGTTACCCTTGGCCAGGAAAAATTAAGTGCTAAGCGCTAAGCGAGCGGTGACCCACCGTCTAGAACTTACGCGCGCTTAGGCGCGCCTAAGCGTTTTCTAAATGTTAGGTATTAATTACATGTTATCAACCAATTGTCTACCAAAAATGAGGCTGAAAAGAAAAAAGAAAAAAAAAGGCAGCAGCAACAAGAATATGCCATTGTTGGCCCATCAGCCCATGGCTGGCTAGGCCTAGTGTGGCAAGCAGCACCACCAGGTGCGAGTCACTCGCTTCATGACTCATGAGCAGCAGCCGCCAAGGTAAGAACTAAGCAGTGACCAGCGACACCATCCTCTCCGATCTCCCTTCTTCCTCCCCCCACCCTCACTCAGATCTGGACATCGTAGGAGTAGCAGCCACCGTCCTCCCCCCTCCTCTCATGTGATCTGGTGGCGTGATCACGTCGGGGGTAGCGCAGCACAGAGAGGCGCCCTCACGGCGTAGCAGGGCGGCGGCGGCCTGGGCGACACCAGCGGTGGCCTGGGCACCGCCTAAGTAATGCCTATACCCCTAGGCGGAGTGCAGCCCTTCTGTCTAGTGCTTCGGCACGCGGAAGCGAGCGCCTAATGGCACTTTTTTTCAAAGACCCTTGGTCGTCCCACCGCATCTACGGGGCGCGTTGTTGCCATGTTGTGCCAGATGTTGCCGTCGTTGAGACTCGCACTTGAAGCTCTGCTCGAATCTACCATCTGGTCGTGCCGCTGCCCCTATATTTTTTCTTTGATTAAGCAGTAAAGGCTAGGGTTTGTAAGAAAGGAGAACTACTTATCTGTGTTGTCTAGTATTCTTGGGACTCGTCATTGCCAGGAACAGATCAGTAGGGCACACACCGCGTTCTTTGCGCCCTCAACATCCCTTGCTGTTGTTCCTTTATCTTTTATGTTAGTTGGTTAGCTAAATGATTATGAATGTCGTGTGATTCTAGACTCTGACTTTTTTATGTTCAAGATCATCACAGGGTTAATTAGTTGGCATGACCCCTCGCTATCGTGATTTACAACGCCTTTGGGAGCTTGACTTTCTTTGCCTTCCTTTTGCTGCACCCGACATTCTTGCTTGGTCCGCTATTGCTACTTCGTCCTCCTCAACATTTACTCAGAGACACCACCATTTGGGTCAACTTTTTGGCTCTCGCTTGTCTAGTTTGATTCATCTTGGTCCTTTTGGGTCAGTTTCAGGACATGAGCCTTTAGTTGTGTTAGGTATGTCGTTTTGGCAAGCAGATACAACTTCTACATCATTCTAGTGAGTTAGTGTCGCAATGCCCGTGATATTGTTTACTCAAGTGTAACGGGTCTACTCCCTTTGTTTCTAGACTTCTTATATATTTTTCCTCACCCAACATGTATTTATTTTATGAAACATCATTGCGATGTTGTATCTGTTAGGGCTTTAATACTAGAGAGAATTCCTTGTATGCCACTGGAAAAACTCAAGATTCCTTCTTAGCCACTAAAAAAAATGATTCTTCTTTCTGTGCCACCGTGTGAGATTTTCATTGGGAGACACTACTCTCTTTTATGTTGATATGATCGTCATTGGAGATGATTTTATGCATATAGCTTTTAGTGAGTAGTTTCTTATATCTGATATAGGTCTTCTTCGTTATTTTCTTGGGATTGAGGCTTCTTCCACGCTTGAGGGCTTCAATCTGTCCCTAAAAAAGTATATTTCGGATTGATCATGCTTGTCTCACTAATCATCATACTTTTTTGACTCCTATGGAGCTTAATTTTCACCTTCAGGTCAGTGATGGTGAGGCTCTTACGGACTCTACTCGCTATAACCATATTGTAGGGAGTCTTGTCTATCTTGGTGTCATTCGTTCTGATATTTCGCATTCTGTGCATATTCTGAGTCAGTTTGTTTAGGTTCTCACCTAGCTCCACTATAGCCACTTGATTCGTGTTTTTTCCTTAGTGGTTTCCTCATTGCTTGGAAAATTAAGAAGCAAACAACAGTTTCTCGTTTGAGTTTAGGGACTGATTTACTTGGTTAGGATGGTTGCTTGAGAATTCTCGTGTTTCTGTTTCTGTGCCGACTCCTCTGTTGTCTAACAATACAAGTGTTATTAGCATGGCTCGTGATCCAGTGAAGCATGAGTGAACTAATTGTATTGGCGTTGATGCGTTTTATTCACGAAAAATGCATAGGATAGTGCCATTGCTCCTTTTCGTTTCTCAAACACGCAGAGAATTGCATATCTTTGTGTTAAGGGGAGAAAAAAGGTCCTTACATGGACCCTAATGCCAAGACCAAAGCAAGAGGGGTCAAGTATAGATCAGGCTACAAACTGAACAAAACTAAACAGGCGACTACCTATGTAATATATTACAGATCATGTAATCTTTAATAATGGAATGATTGGATGGGTGCATTCGAGTCACCCAGGCTAGCGGCATGTAGGGACGCACTGATCGGTTGGCTGCAGCCGGCCGAGGGCCCATCCCATGGCATGCAAAATGGGAGTGCGAGCCTAGCTCCTGAGAAATGGATTTAGTTCAGTTTTCTCCGTCCATGCTCGCCGCGTGCAAGATTAGTGAAATAATTTAAAATATTAGTACATAATTAGTACTATTTAAAGAATATTAATATATTTAAAAAATAGATTAAGACTCGATTAACATAATAAATCATATTTTATATATTTATACTTTTTATATAATATTTTCATACAGTTAACCAAACACCATCTCTTCTCGACAAGACTGATCACGTGGAACCAAACAAACAAACAAGTGTCGCATGCACAACCTGACTCATTGAGCTTGGCTTACTTATATGAGCTAGGCTGGATAGAACCAAACAACCAAACGGACCCTAAATGACCAAGACCCAGCTTCTTTAGATTTTCTGCTTCTTCAAGGTTCTAGAGTTGTGCTTCATGTTTAACTTCATTCAAAATGTCTCGGATTGATGGAGCCATCCCATGAAAAACTAAGCATTTCTTTGCTTCTAAGTATGTGCCTTCGAAGTTTTAGTTGGCTGACTTATTTACAAAGGAACAGGTCACGAAATGTAGGTTTTATCTCTTTAAACTCAGTGTTCTTGATCTGCCTCGAGTTCAATGGGGTGTTAGATGTATGTGTATCTATTGGTTTTCCCACTGGATAAGTGTTTTGTGCATATTTCATCATACTTGTACCTGTATTTTTTTTTGCCTAGCACCCCATAATGAATGCAAGTGCTATTCCGAACACACAGTTTCCTTTGTCTGTGATGCTGTACAAATTGTGGTTCATTAAGTAATTTACTTTTATGAACCAAGGGTACACTTAGACATTATTGCTAGTGCAAATACTATATTGCTTTACGGCATCCTCTGGTGATCTCAAAAAATAATGTTATTTTGGATTATCCTATATTTTGTTGCAATGAAGTTTTGAACTCTTGAATTTTTCGGTGTACCTAAGCTCACACCGACTCCTTAGAAATGGTACCAAATTGTAGTGATACCACTTCTTCTGTGGACTTCAAACCCTTTACTTGAATCTAAACCGAGGAGACCTTCCCTTTACTATCTAACTCGAGAGACCATCACTCGTAGATAGCTTAACTTTTATTCATACCACAAACTTGATACAACGTACACACTTTTTTTTATGGTGGCTAGCTACAAATCACCATGACACACCTAAACACTAGGACTCATATGGCACTTCATGTCATGGCTCAACTTGGAGGGTGGAGGGCAACCCGATTTATACTTGTACATGACCACTAGGATGTTGCCACATGGCAACCTTCTAACTCTTCTATTCAAAATATCTAACTCTAGAATATGCTCATCCTTATCCACAATCTAGCTATTTCTTACTATTTCTAACTATCTAGTTCTAGAGTCTTCCATAGAAAATATCTTCTCTCTTATAATCTCTAAATAATTCTAGAACATTCTAAGTATGCATTGATATATTCGACATGAACAATATTCCTACTTGTAAGTTGTCAATACTATGTTGCCTTACCGCATCATCCTCTTGTGCATGTATTCTAGAACTTACAGCCTTAATCCTCATCTAGATAAATTAAAATATATTTCTTATATTTGTATTTTTTTTTCTGCTTCTGCCTGAACACTAATAGATGTCTCATATAACTGTCAACAACTGATACTTGCAGTACCTGGATCGGGACCCTAACAAGACAAGGATGTACCATTGTAACATCGGGAAAAAGGAAAAGGATGATTCCATAATAACAACTTTTAAAGTATGTGAGTCATTATTCTTGTCTAGAAATGTCTCCCTATGATTTTTTTTATCCTGCAATGCTCTTCCTTTCTTTTGTCTGCTGCATGGAGTTTTTCTCATTCCTATGGTATGGCCCTTTTTCCATGGAAATGCATGCTGCACTATTTAAAAATTAGAATAATATTCTAGGTATGGTAAAAATTTGTGTGCATAGGATATTTCCTTGTCAAACGTCAGAAGCATGCGGATGAGGAGTTTCCTTGTCAAATACATGTACAAGAGGAGTTTTGGGTTCATATGTTCACCTCTTGTCCTTTTTTGTTTTGATCCAGCACATAAATTTGGCAGTGGAAGTGGCAGGTTAAACTGTATGCACTACATTCATGGTCTTCTCAAATGATTTCTTGGAATAATGTATAATACACTTGTTACTGAGGGCAACTTGAAACCAGAACTGCATTGATATCTATTTTCTGGAGTTGTATACACAGTTTTGCCATATGTGAGCATGCAAAATTGTTGAAAAGTTTGCTAGTTGGTTTCCCATTGTCATAATATCTGATCCTCAACAGTCAGTCAATATAACCTTCTCAATCATTTTTTATTGACACACTTGTGGATTGATATCATTTTCTTATTGGCTGAACTTTTGCTATATTTGATCTACTTTTTTTGTTGCAATGTCATGTGTGTTCTTGTGATGATTTTCTTTTTTAAACTCAAAACTGAGGGAGTTCCCCTCATTGCAATTGTCATTTATAGTTAGGCAAAAAGTACAGGGTTATTGTTTGAAAATGAAAATGCTGAAAAAGCAAACCAATCTATTCAATTGTTAAGCATTTAAACAAGGATATTATCTAGCCACTAGAGCTGTAGATAGAATTAGAACTTGTTGTTTGAGTCGATCCAAAGCAGCAGAAATTGACGCTGCCCTTTAAATATTTTGCTATGTCTTGTCTTCTATATTCTCCAAGCTGCTGTAGTAAAAATTTCCATAAGAAATGCTTGTTGGAATTGTCTTTTAACTTGGGCCACTTTTATGCTATCCATATTTATTGTCATTTTGGATATAAATCTTTTTTTTTAACGAAAGAACAGCAAGGGAAGCCCCTGCTGTGGAAAACTTTATTAAACAAAAAGAAAGTATGTACACCAAAGACAAACTGAAGCAACCTAAAGCTAAGCTAAGCTAAGCAAACATCTATGACTGATTGTTCTTGTCTTCTATATTCTCCAAGCTTCTATAGTGCTATCATGCTCAATGGGAAAAGACAAACCTTGATTATTTTGTGTGACCAGATACAATATATAGATTGGTTTATCTTAACCTGTCAAGAAGGCTTATAGCTTTATATTATTTGATTGTATGCAGGGACCATATTTAGAGAGCACAAGGACTCATTTGCAGAAGGTTCTTGGTGATGACAATGTCCTTGTTGTGAAGTTTGCTGACATAGATATGCAACGGTCCTACCCCATCAGCAACAACTTTGGTTACTATTGCTTATTTTACAGAGATGTTGGTAAAGATGGCATTCTTTTGGGATTGCGGCGTTATCGCTTTTTCAGTAAGTTTTGTTTATCTTGGATTACCACATCTGTTTGGATCTATTTACCATGGAATATTTTGCGTTGCTGGTATGATATTTCATTGACCAGTACTTCCTCTGTCCCACAATGAGTTTACATCTAAGTTTTATCAAACCTATCTTTCTCTAAAGATTTCTATAAATTTAAATTTTTTTAATAATATAAAAATATATATATTGAAAGTATTTTTTATGATGAATTTAAAAGTACAATTCTTATATTTTTAAAGTTACTAATCTATAGAAAATTATTGGCCGAAGCTATGGAGTCACACCCGGTTTTAAGGCCAAAGCCAATTGACCCCTTTATGTGTGCTTAGGAATCAAGTTTTACACATAAAGCGACTCTATTAATGGTAAATTGAACAATGTCTCGAATAAACTAAAATTAACCTATTACAAGAATGACTATTACAAGAATGACTAAGAGTCTTAGAAATTATTACAAATCAAAGCAGCGGAAAACAAAATAAAATGTCTTGTGCTCCACAGGCAGTTGACCGAAGAGGTAGCTCGCCTAGACTTCAGCTCCAGGGTATTCAATGTTTTCCCAGACTTCTTCTACTGAGCAGCATTTATAAAGGCAAGGTTGAGTACGAGATGTACTCAGCAAGTGTGAGAAAATATGACATGCGGCAATAAACAAGGTAAATACAACATATGGTTCCTTTGCATAAAAGTACACAATAGAGACTTTTTATTAAGCACCTATTTACTAAGTGAAAGATATCGCATGTATAGATCAACAAGCCTACAGCTTACCTAACTGTAGCACCAACATAAGAACTAATCACAGTCTTTCACTGTGATCCACCAAACCAACCCATAACTAATCCCGCTAATCATGTGAGGGTTTATACAATGCTCCTAACCGTGAGCACGGCTGTCATGACAGTTTTAACTCTACAGAAGTTATACACAATTTCCCACGAGAAGTGATATCATCCTCTGCTTCCAGGTGGACTGAAGAATCTCCATTATGCCTGTGCTCGCGTTGCACTCGCACACTTTAGTGTGCGGGCCAAAAAATCACTTCAAAGCTTTTCTATAGCTCCAGCTTGTACGTGTCCACTGAGGTTTCACCTATAAGACACTAACTGTAACTTTGAAAAGACCCTCTCTTGTGCTAGATGGTTCCCGGGAGTAACCCGTTCTTCGCTCGTGGTTGTATGTTAACACATGGGTGGTCGCTCTACGAACCGGTATTTAGATTTGGGAAAATAACATACCTACAGACAGTGTCGGTAACCCCGTACACAGCCTTGCACCAAGCATATCCCTCAAATCACTAATATCCAAGTTGCTATTAAATAACCCATTAATCCTCGTGAAGCAAGTATGATAATAAATCCATTTAATATCACCCATCCCGACGACAGCAAGCTAAGCATGTAATATACCCAATAAAAAGGTAAACTAAAACGACAAAGCATAATAAGAAAAAACTAGGTGAATTTTTAATAGTAGGTGCGCATTCAATTTGACACAAGCATGCAATCTAAAAGATACAGGTTTTGTAAAGTAGGCATAAAATGGTTAAGGACACTTGCTTTACTGCTCTTGAGAATAGTAATCAACTGCTTCAAACTCCTGCTGCTGGAAATCCTCGTATTGCGGGTCCGAGATGAAGTCGCTTAACGCACATGAGCACAAACAATCAATCAAATGCAACAAAACAGATCAAGATCAGTGATTATGCCATGAATGCATAGGTTATTTTGATACAATCGTTTTGATATATTATTCACTGAAATCGGAGTTATGGTTTAAAAGTTATGGCATTTATAAGGTTTGGGGGCTAATCTGTAATTAATATTTAGGTTCTGAGGACCTATTTGTAATTTACGAAATATATTAAAGACTAAGAAGTAATTACCGAAAAGTTCAGGGCTAAGGTGTAAAATGTGTCATAATTAGTTATTATTAATTTAATTATTTAATAATTGTTACTATTAAAGTAATTATTAACTAATTATCAAATTTATTTCTTAGACTAATTATTTTATTATTTTATTTAGTAATTAACATATTAATCTGAAGTTAATTAACTTAATTTCCTAATTTATTTCTATTATTCGGCTCTACTGATGTCAGCAGGACATCATGCTGACGCATTAAAGAATTGGAGTTATTTTTATATGTATCTCGGGATTTAATCTAGGCCCTTGATTTCGAAACGGATGGATGAGATTATTTGACCGTCGTGGCGCGATCTGGTGTGTTGGATTTGTATCGGGTGGCTTGGATTTAATGGATCTGATAGAGGGCGATCCGGTTTAATCTCGGCCATCCTGAAGGGATTTGACTGATGTGAGTGGTCGCAGTTGGGAGGCCGGCTAGCCGGCGCGGCGGTGCCATCGCTGGCGAGCTCGGTGAGCTCGCTCGGGCTCGTCGGTGCATGGAATTTGACGGAGTCGGGCTTAAAATGACGAGAGGGAGGGGTGCTCACCAAGGGGTCGGACAGGGTCGAGGATGGCTGGACTTGGGGTCTCGTCGACGCGATGGCGGCTCGGGACTTCGTCGACGTCGCGGGGCTCCTCCTGACGGTGGCGCTCGACGGGAACTGGTTGGGCGCGGGTGGCGTCGTGCGGGCAAGCTCGGCACGGGGTCGGTACGGGCTGTGGCAACTTCTGGAGGCGGCGCGTCGGCTGCTAGGGTTGAGAGCTTTGGGGATGTGAGAGGGCTGAGGGTCGGCTGCTTTTATAGGGGAGGGGGGCGGCCGAGTCGGGAGCGAAGGTTGGGCGATCTCGGCGGGCTCGGAGGCTGGCAGGCGGCGCGCGCGGGGTTGCTGTTGCGGCTGGTTGGGTGGTTCCTGAAAATCGGATGGAGGTTAGGGATGACGTGTGGGACCCACATGTAATAGAGAGGGGAAGGAAGGTTGGGTGTGGCTGAGCCTGGGCTGGCAGGAAAAATTGGGCCGCAGGGTGGACTGCTGGGGTGAGGGGAAGAAAGGGAAAAGGGACCAGGGAGGTTTTGGATTTTCTCTTTTTCTTTTGTTTTTATTTCTTTAATTCTTTTCTTTCTCTCCTTTAATCTTGATTAATTATTTTTCCAAGGCAATAATTATTTAGATGTAATTGAATGCAATGCGATGATAGATTTATTTGGAAAAAGATTTTATTCTACTCTAATTTGTGAAATGCATTTAAAAAATTCGAAATTTTAATATTTTAAAAATATTGAAATTTTAGGTCGTTACATACCTACACCCTTAAAATGAATCTCGCCCTCGAGATTCGGAAGGACCTGGAAATAGATCGGGATATTCTGCTCTAAGCTCGTCTTCATGCTCCCAAGTAGCTTTATCTTAAGAACGGTGACTCCACTGTATTTTACACATCTTGATGACCTTACTTCGAGTCACTCGATCGGCAGTGTCCAAGATTTTGATAGGTCTTTCCGAATATGACAGATCACCACTTAGATCCAATTTCTCAATCGGATGCTGCTCTTCTGAAACTCTTAAGCACTTTTTTAGTTGTGACATGTGGAACACGTCATGCACATCTGACAATTACGGTGGTAACTCTAGTTGATATGTAACTTTTTTTTCCTGTCCAAAACTTTAAATGGTCTAACGTACCTTGGTAATAACTTTCCTTTTAACCTTGAATTTGCGAAGACCTGTTATTGGAGAAACCTTGAGATAGACAAAGTCTCCAACCTCGAAATCTAGATCTCTTTTTCTGTTGTTCGCATAGCTCTTCTGTCTTGATCGAGCAACATTCAAATTCTCTTGTATAAGCTGCACCTGTTTTTCTTCTTCTTTTAATATCTCTGGTCTGAGCGCATGACTTTCCCCAGTCTCATTATAGAATAATGGTGTTCTACACTGTCATCCATAGAGAGCTTCAAACAGTGACATCTGTAGACCGACTTGATAACTGTTGTTGTATGAGAACTCTGCATATGGAAGACTCTTGTCTCAACTCTTATCATACTTTAGAGCACAGATACGTAACATATCCTCCAATATCTGATTGGTCCTTTCAGTCTGTCCATCTGTTTGTGTATGATAGGCTGAGCTAAAATTTAACTTAGTATCCATGAACTCATGCAGCTTCTTCCAAAACTTCGAAGTGAACTGGGTACCTTTATCGGATACTATCTTCTTTGGTACTCCATTCAAGCAAACAATCCTTATGATATACGACTTTGCTAACTTTGCCCCAGTGTTGGTTGTCTTAACTGAAATAAAGTGAGCAAGCTTAGTCAATCGATCCGCAATGACCCATATAGAGCTATAACCGGCTTGAGTGCGAGGCAAACCGACTATAAAATTCATTCCGATTTTTTCTCCCATTCTGGAATCTTCAATGGCTGCAATAATCCGACAAGTTTTTGATGTTCTACCTTTACCATCTAACAAGTATCACATAGTGTCACATATTTTGCAATATCTCTTTTCATACCATACCACCAATATCTAGTTTTCAGTCTTGGTACATCTTAATACTCTCCGAATGTATAAAATATGTTGAATCATGAAGCTCTCTTAGAATCAGATCATAGATTGGCTTTTGATTAGGTACACAAATCCTCTTTCCTAATCATAAAGTACCTCTGTTATCCAGAATGAAATTACTTGTCTTATTATCTTGAATTATCTTGAATGAGCTACTTTATTTTGTTGATCTTTTCATTATTTAGTTGACCTTTACGAATTTCCTCTTCTAAAGTCGATTTCATCTCCATGGTATACGTTTTCGCAGCATTAACCATTTTAAGATTGAGCTTCTTAAATTCTTTACTCAATTCTTGTGGTATCTCATTGACTACTACCATATTACAGTGTCGCTTTCAACTTAATGCATCTGTGACCAAATTAGGCTTTTCTGGGTGATAGTTGATTCCAACATCATAATACTATCAACTCTAACCATCAACGTTGACTTAGGTTTAGATCTGTCTGTGTGAAATATACTTCAGACTCTTATGATACGTGTATATTTCACACCGATGCTCAATGAGATAGTGCCTCTATATCTCCAAAGCATGAACTACTGTAGCTAACTCCAAATCATGAGTAGGATAGTTCAACTTATGTTTTCTCAACTAGCGAGAAGCATAGCACACAATTTGACCTTCTTACATCAATACACATCTCAGACCTTGACGTGAAGCATCACAATAGATGTCAAACTTTTTATTAATGTCCGACAGAATCAGCACTGGGGCTGAGGTCAATCTCTTCTTAAGCTCCTCAAAACTAGCTTGCCACTCCTTCGACCATTCGAATTCCTTTCCTTTCTTTACCAATCGCGTCATTGGCTTGACTATCTTTGAGAAATCTTTTATGAACCGGCGATAGTACCTTACCAATACAAGAAAGCTGTGAATTTCTAACACATTCTCTGGTGGCATTCAATTCACTACCTCTTTGACCTTGTTTGGATCAACTGCTGCTCCTCCTGCGGATATGATATGCTCAAAAAAAGAGACTTGATCCACCAAAACTCACACTTGCTAAACTTTACATATAACTTGTTCTCTTTGAGCTTGTCAAGAACCAGTTTTAGGTGTTGCTCATGTTCTGTTTCATTCTTGAAGAATACCAGGATGTCGTAGATGAGCACGACTATGAACTTGTCCAAGTACTCCATAAACACTTTATTTATCATATACATGAAGTAAGCAGGGGCGTTGGTCAATCCAAATGACATGACTGTGTACTCATATAACTCATATCTTGTTCAGAAAGCAGTCTTTGATATATCTGAATCTTTGATCTTCAGTTGATAATAGCCTGACTTCAAATCAATCTTAGAGAATACGGACGCTCCTTTCATCTGATCAAATAAATCCTCAATCTTGGGTAAAGTATACTTGTTTTTGATAGTAATTTCGTTCAGGGATCTATAGTCTACACACATCGTTTGAGTTCTATCTTTTTTCTCTATAAAGAGTACTGGTGCTCCCCATGGTGATGAGTTAGAGCGAATGAAACCCTTCTCTTGAAGCTCTGTGATTTGCTTTTTAAGTTCTACTAGTTCATTATCGAGCATCCTATATGGCTTCTTAGATATAGGTGCTGTTTCAGGCACTAGGTCAATGAGAAATTCAATGTCACGGTCAGGTACCATACCTGGTAATTCTTCCGAAAATACATTTGGATAGTTATAAACAACTCGTATTTTCTTATAGGTTTTACCTTCCATTTTGTTGAGCACACATTGTGGTACTGCTGTACTAGCTGCTACAAACTCAACTTTCGACCCATCTTCACTAGTCAACTGTACTGCTTTTTTTGCACACTGAATCACTCCATCATACTTCTTTAACTAGTACATTTTAAAGATGATATCTATCCTCTTTGATTACAGAGTAATGAGGTTGGACAAGAAAACTGCCTCCTTATTTCCAAGCTTACGGTTGGGCACAAGTGCCTAGTTTTCATTTCTCCTCCAGGAGAACTAACTAGCATAGCACGAGTCATGAGGATTATAGGTATTTTAAACTTTGCAACAAAACTTGATGCTATGAATGAATGCGATGCTCTAGAATCAAATAAAACAGTAGCAGGGTTAGAGTTTGCAAAGAACGTACCCATCACAACTTTTAGAGCTTGCTGAGCTTTTAAACTGGTCACATGGTTGACTTTGTCATAGATGTAGTTGGACTTAAGGTGGTTACTCCCCTAGTTGAGCTTCTGAGCTGATCCCATAGGTGGTGCGGCAGCTTTGTTAGGACAGTCGTTAGCATGCCCCTCGAGCTCCACTGATTGTATTAGCTATAGTGACTGGCTTGCTAGCGTTCTGCTGAGTTGGTGCTGTAGTACGAGGTACTAGCTGATTCCCAGCACGAGGCATCTGTTGTGGATTAGAACATGCTGCCTGAAAGCTTGACTTTTGCATCTGCATCTGAAAGTTAGGGTGTGGAGCTTGCATTGGTGGCTTCCTAGTATACGAAAGATGATACATTGGCCCCTGTGGTGACATCATGTGAGGGCGAACGTTGGGATTAGAAGGCTGTCTATTGAATAACATCTTCCTCTTGCCTTCACGTTCAATCTCTGCCTGTTTGTTTTCAAAGACAAGTGCTTTATCCACCAGTTTTTAGAAGTTTATATAGTCATTACTCATAAGCTGGTACTGGAGATCGTGGTTCAACCCATCAAGAAACAGCTCTTGCTTCTTCTTATCGGTGTTCACCTCTTCTGGAGTATACCTCGATAGCTGAGTGAACTTGTTGAGGTATTTGTTCACTGACATACCACTTTGTTTCAAGTTTTGAAACTCCTTGAGCCTGATGGTCCCGGCTGGAACATAGTGAGAGAGGAAGTTGGTCTTGAATTTGTCCCAAGTGATACCTGTGGCATTAGCATGAGCACCGTAGTAATCATCTCACCAATCCGCGGCAGCTCCAGCCAACTGATATGTTGCGTAAAGGACTTTCTCACGGTCATTGCACTGTACTATAGCCAGCTTTTTCTCGATTGATTTAAGCCAATCGTCAGTCTTCAAGTGATCCTTGTAGGCCTGGACGCCAAGCCAGCTCGGCTCGGCTTGGTTTGGCTTAGGCGAGCTTGTGAAAAAAACGAGCTAGCTTGGTGTGGCTTGAAAAATAAAACGAGCTAAAATGTCAGTTTAGCTTGGTATGATATAAGCTCGAGCTAGTTTGTTTAGCTTGCGATCTCGGTATCTGAAACACAATTAAGAAACATTTCAAATATAGGTAAAAAGGTTTGAAGTTGTAGACATATTTAATACTAAAATGATATCTAATAAAAAAATTTAGAAAAAACTAAGATGATGACTAAGCCGTAATAGTCTTCAAATTTCATCACTTGATCTGAAAAGATATCATTTCATAAATTTTATGTCACCACCGATTCTGAAAATGCCACAAACTCGACATCATCCTCGTGGCATTCTTGCTTAAACGAAAGTGTAAAACAAATTTATTATACATTTAAATTATTATTATCATGAGAAGATATACTTTTTTGAATAAGAATAAAATACAATTTTAAACTTGGTTGGCTTGCGAGTAGCTTGCAAGCTAGCTCAGCTCGACTTGTAATTGAAGCAAGCTGAAATATGAGTTTGGCTTGTTTGAAAATCTATCAAGCCGAACTGAGTCGAGCCGAGCCAAAAACGAGCTGAGCTAGCTTGTGAGCTTCGAGCTTAACGTCCAGGCCTAGATCCTTGGCTTGAGAGAACTAATCCTCAGAAACGCGCCTGGTTTGTATTGGCTTTGACCTTGTGGTTCTGCATCTTGATTCTGCTGCATCTGAGTGAGTTTGCATCATGTTCTGCATCAACTGCGTCTGCATAGCTATGATCTGTGCAAATGATTCAGCAATTCTATTGGCATTGACATCGTTGTTATTGTTGTTGTTGCCACCTTGGTTATTGTTTTGGGGGATCTAGTTGTTCTGGTTCTGGTTGTTGTTTTGGTTAGTAGAACTTCCTTGACCAGCTGCAGTATGTCTGGTGGTAACCATCTGATGTAGTGGATAGAAGAGTTGAGATTGATTATCGAGATAGATAAAGAGAAGAATAAAGAATCTCAACTATATGCATCAAAGTGACAAGGTAAATAAGGATTTATTCAAACTAGGAAAGATGAGGCTATGAACAAGATGCCGAGCCATTTTATAGCTCACACCACACAACTAGCACACAGGCACACCACAACCTAACACAAGGCACACCACTAAAGAACTAACCGTCTCTAATCGACTCTTTAACACTGGAATTCCCTATTACAATTTATGGTAAAGGACATCCTATTCCGGGCTTTATCTGTCCGAGCGCCGCGGCGGCTGTGTACCCATGGGTAGAAATCTGGAGATATTGACTGGTGGAGGAGGACTAGGTGACAGTGAAGCGTTGGTCCAATGTTCTTCTTGCACACCTTGTGCTTCATCAAGCGTTGCGCTGAAAAACACATTCTCGTCCAGGGCCACGATAGCGCTTGCATAAGTCTAGCATCAATTTATCACTTCTCTCCCGACCTGGCTTGGGGCTTGAGTTGTTCTTCACAAACCCTGTGAACCTCCTCATGCCTGATTCCCTGCAAAGAAAATGGCAGAACTCCGAGTTTTGCAGATTGGCCTTGCATTTGTGGCTCAGGCTCGTAATTGCGACCCATGCGGCATCAGCAACTGCTTCAGCTTTATCGATTCTAGGAACTGGGGTACGGTGAGAACTGTACTCTTGGTTGCCGTCATAGATCTTTAATTTCACAGTCCACTCATCCCGTTCTGGCTTCGGAATGATCTGGTGAGTAAGCAGAAGCACGGTATCCAGGCCAATTTCATCTAGCAATGCCTCTTAGTTGCTCCGTGGTGACTCCTCTGATCTCTCCATTGGAATTGAACTTCCGAGGCGTGCGGTGTCATAGTCTTCCATCTTCTTGATCTTCTGGGTGACGGAGACCTGATGTATTCTTCCTCTTGCGGTTCCTCTTCTAGTTCCGACTCTTCTAGTTCCATTGGCTCCTCCTCTGGTTCGGATTCTTCTTCCTCCATTGGTTTCTCCTCTGACTTTGACTCTGACTCCTCTGGTTCCACTAGCTCTTGAGATACTGCTTGTCTTTGAGGTGCTTCTTGTACCAACTTCTCGCATACTGTGTGAACATCCTTGTCATAAGGTTCTTCCTCGTCTTAGTCGCTAAACACCCTGCTTCCATACCCCGGTTGGTCTTGCGGTATGGGGTAGTCTTCTAGTATGTTCGGCAGTGGGATTGATCTTCTAGCAAACCTTCTAGCCAACGGTCCTCGTGGCTTTTCTCTTGGTCCAGTCTGCTTTCGTGCCGTGTACTTTGTTCTGGCCATCTACACATTTATAAGAGCATGTATTAGGAAAATGTAAATAGACTTAAGATGAGAAAATAAAAATTTTCAAAACTTTTGGCACATAGTTTTGTAATTAAGATCCTAGACGTCCATTCTACTCTAGGCTCGCATCCTATGGTCAACACGGTTCTGATTACCACTTCTGTCACACCCGATTTTTAGGTCAAAACCAAGTGACCCATTTATGTGTGCCCAATAATCACACATAAAAGGGTCACTTGGTTTTGACCTTAAAACCGGGTGTGACTTATGGCATGGAACCCATGAACTTATTATGGGACAGAGGGAGTAGTATACAAGAACAGGGAATACAGCTTTCCAAGATGAGATACTCTAGAATACAATTACACAAATTGAAAAAAAATGGATCTATCTACTTCCCCTTATCCTTGATATAAATCCATTTTGGTTTGTCCTAATTCAAGCTTTTGTAGCTTTGACCATCAATAGAGAAAAAGATTTATAGATTCATGGCAGCAGGTTAATTTTATTACATTTTTTTTATGAAAAATACTTTCATGATAGCTCTTCCCTTTAAACTAACATATTTTTATAAATATATTCAATCAAAAGCATCATATTGCTCATGTTAAGTATCTACAACGTAATTATTTTCTGCAGTATGATTAGTACTACTGAACTTGCATGCCTCTTTTACAGTTTATAAAGATGGAGGAAAAGGCCAGAAGCAAGAAGAATTAGACAAGAAAGAAAAAAACAAAAAATGTAGCTCTTCTGTCATGTGCTATTTTGTTCGCACCGAGTCTGGTTGGGACACTGATGAGCCTTACAAACTCTCTGGCTACACGATTGATCAGGCCCGTAGGCTTTTTATGCATATACATACTGCTCCTACTTTGGCCAAATATATATCCAGGTTAACCATCTTATGTTTTGTAATTTTCTAGTAAATAAGTTTGTAATTGGATTGGATCTTGGGTTGTTCTGGGAAGTGGGAACGTGAACTTTGATTAGACGGTGATTAACATTTGTGTGTATGTTTTATGTTTCCTTAGTGAGCAGCCCTCGTGCCTACTCATTGGTTCTTATCCACCGGATATTCAACACAACCATATTCCCCTCCTAGTGGGAGGTTATTCCAATAAGTGTCGTCACCTAGAACTTCTACAGTGCATACCTCAGAAGGCATAACATGGAATCAATGTATCTACCCTCTTCGATATACATCCCGCTTTTCTTGTTGTCTCTTAGCCCACCTCCATAAGTACATAGTAACCCATGACTGCCTCGTTACTGAATAGGAGTGTTACAAAACCCCAAACTAGACACTACAGCTGGATGTTATGTGCTGACTTCTGCTCTAGTTATATTGTGCACCTGGTGGCAAATTGTCTCTTTTTAGTAGATGTTTATTTCCTGATATAAGAAAATGCAGGTTTTCTTTGATACTATCCAAGACAATCAAATTAGATTTGGACTTCATGAAGATTCATGTTGAAATAATTGATGATGAACCTTGCAAGGTAAATATTTGCTCTCGTATGTTTTTGCTGGCTTCTAGGTACATCATTTTTGTTTGGCGGCATATTTCAGGACGAACATGGAAATGTTGTTTTTGAACATGGGAAGCCATTAATTCATACTGATGGGACTGGCTTGATATCAGTAGATTTAGCTATGAAATGTCCCACCAGTATCTTCAAAGGAAACTTTTTGAAGGCACGTGCGCTGCTATTTCTAGTTAATTTTGTGGACACGATCATTTATTTTTGCAATAACCTGCACAGGATGCTGTGGACTCAAAGGAGCTTCAACATTCCAATTCCGCAGCTCAACATGTATTCCCTGGACTAGATATGATTATCTGATCTGCTCCCACGTTATTTCGTTTAACTAATCAATTCTTGCATCTTCCACACCCCCCCCC
>BCLF01000005.1:2513306-2533801 GCA_001602275.1 Zoysia japonica
TCCACACCCCCCCCCCCCCTCCAAAAAAAAAACAGCCTCTATTAATGCAGTTCCGCATGTTCTACAATGGATGTGCTGTGAAGGGAACACTTCTGGTCGATAAAAGGGTTTGCATCCGTCTCTTTGTTTACATGATTCGATCTCTAATTTAGTTGGCTATTGTTTGTCAGTTGTGAAGCTATGTTGTGTTTCCCTCATGTACTGGCACCAGGCTAGAAAAAAGTGTATAGCGATCCTGCCAGAACCACCTTTTCTCATTTTGAACCACTATAACAGTATTTAAATGAAATATTTTTCTGTATGTTTAGCCATATTGGACATCACCATCAGTTTTGTTCTACCTTCACCGGTGGTTCTTGTTTAACATGTTTATTAAATACCCTTCGCTTTGGACATTTGTTTTCATATCTTTCACAAAGTACTTGTATAAATTAAATACTGTATCCCTACAATATATCATGATCTGCCGTTTTAGAAATTTTATTAGGATAAAGTCCAAATTACTACCCTCAAGTATATCCAAAGTCTAAATACCCCCTAAAGTATTTTTTGGTTCATTTTATCTCCACAACTTTGCCATTTGGCTCAATTTACCCTTTACTACAATTTATCTTTTTTGCTTCTCCATATATAAACATAATCTTAAGCAAAAGTTTTTTGAGAAGATAGAGCACATTATAACACGTCAGAAAAATACATCATAATATTTTTATCATTATTTTCATACAGCTTTGTGTCCTAATGATTAATTTATTGTTAAATATCCTTTCCTATGAAACAAATTGCAAAAAAATATGATGCATTTTTTAACATGTGTTATAATGTGTTCTATCATCTCGTAAAATTATAGCTTAAAATTACATTTATATCTGAAGAAACAAAAAAGACTAATTGTAGTAGGGGGTAAATTGAGCCAAGTGGCAAAGTTGTGGGGATAAAATAACCCAAAAATTAGTTTAGGGGGTTATTTGGACTTTGGCTAGGGTAGTAATTTGGATTTTGTGTATTTTATTAAATGATTTAAGATTTTCTAAATTCTTGCTGATACTTTTCTTGACAAAACATTCAGTTTTTTATGACATTGTTACTACTTTTCTCTTCGCTTACCTAATCCTTCAAAACCAAATATGTTATAAACTCTTTTCTTTTGTGTTACAGCTCCCCGCTGAGACAATTCGCATAAGACCATCAATGATAAAGATAAACACTGATCCTAAATTATTAGGATACAACTCATTTAACTCCTTGGAAATTGTTACAACAAGGTAAGCCAAGTAACCCAATACTTGATTTTTCATCATCGGATTTGTTGATTTCTCATTTTGGATTCAGGTTCTATGATCTGTTTGCAGTCGTGATTCCAGTTTTCTTTTCTTTCTTTTTCACGCTTCAAAATCTGTTTATGATCTGTGGCCCCTTCAAAGTCTGTCTATGATCCGTAAGTGGCATCGTGTTAGACGAATCGACTGATTGCGTGAGCAACAAAATTCTTGTTTTCCAGTAGTGTAGGATTTCTATGGCCTCTTCAACCTAGACCCTTAGGTTTAGTTTGTATCTTAGCTAATTTCAAAAGGTTCCAAAGTGACAGCCATGTCACTTGTCAGGAAAATAGATCTTGTAATTCCCAGGAGGCGAATGGACCATACGTAGAGAGCACAGGTGGTGGTACAATGTGCACAAAGCCCCTTATACAATGGTTCACTTGCAGAAAAGAGATGAAAAATAAATCTATCTGTAATAATACTCTAACAAATCTCAATTAGAAATCCTTTTACGGTTGTCAACCTTTTGGAATCCTTTCCTTCTTGTTGACGCATCATGACTAATTAGTACTGTTGCATCTTTTCAGCAACCGGCCTAAAAGGGCACTAACATCAAGGTTCTTAATTGCACTACTTCATCATGGAGGGGTTAAAGCAGAGTATTTCGTGTACCTTCTAAGGAAAGCATTAGAAGAAGTAAAAAATGCTCGCCATACAACTCGAGATTCACTTGAAGGTTAGTTTGATATTCATTGTCATGTTTTTGTGCTAGGAAGCTAGATATTTAAGTGATTTGTAAATTTGGCACTTTTCAACAGTTCTGCCATTTTAAGTTACCTCATGCTGTTACCTAGTAACACAATTTCCTTGGCTATTGTCATAAGTAAGTGTGGTCCCTTTTGCAGTTGCATTTAACCATGCTGATATGGATGATTCGATGTCTGCAAGAATGATTCTTTCTGGAATTCAACCAGAAAACGAGGCATATTTGGAACACCAGCTAGCTCTGATGATTAAGCAGGAAAGGAAAGGACTCCAAGAAGGAAGGATTCCTGTGGACGAATGTTATTATCTGATGGGTACAACTGATCCCACAGGAACACTGAAGCCTGACCAAGTCTGTATTATACTGTAAGTGACAGCAATGTGCACCATATTCTTTAAAATAAACGATATCTCATCTATATGATATAAAATTTTAGAGGTTAACAATCTTTAAAATACATGGGTATCTCACTTTTTGATGATCTATTTCTTTCTACTATTTGTTTTAGTTAGAACTGAAATTTAATTCTCCTCAAGCTCTCGATTACATACAAACCCTTCTCATTTAATCCCCTGATATTGAATTATAACTGAAATATTTGAAAAGTAGGGTTTCTACGTTCTTTCATGGATTTTTATTAAAAAAACGTTTTATACAACACCAAAGCCTTTTTAGTCTCAAGCTAGTTGGAGGTATGCAAAGGAGATAACAAAGGGAAGAAAAAGAGAGATAGATGAGTTAAAACAATTCTTTTCTCCTTATATTTAGCAATGAGACTTTCTTGCTGCCTTAAAAGAAGATAACATCTTAGAAAGGAGGGTTATGATTCTTTCTGAAGTTAGTTTGTATCATAGGTTCATAATGAATAGTTCTAATAGGTTAAAGATTTTCTTTTTGAGGGGAAATACAGCAAGGGAGACCCCTGCTATGCTTTTATTAAAAAACGAGATAAAGGTACAGCAAAAAATGTATCTGATAGCAAACAGCTATACAGTAAAAAACTAAACAAAACTAAGGGAATATGCTCTACAACCAGGCTTCCCCTTGGGCTCTATAACTAGCATTAAATTTTTATAGTTGAGATAGAAAAGTGGATTTAAAACAGGTTCTCCATGATTTAAAATAGGTTAAAGATGTTATCAGACTAGGTTTATAATGTGTGACTCCATGATGACTTATGTTATGTGTTTGGCCGATGCAAGGATTCTAGTTTTCTTGTGTTCCATTAATTATGTGGGGCTTTTGTAGTTTACACTTCCATTAGCGTCGGCCCAAGCTCATATGGGTGACGGTTCCGCTGTGTATGGGTGGGGCGTTCTTAATCCCTGCTGAACAAGTTTTGTTTTTATTTCCATTAGCTTAATTAAGATTCGTACCAATCTTTTGGAGATAATTTGTTGACTGATTACATTTCCTCAAACAGTGACCATGGCCAAATTTCTGGAAAGGTTCTTGTCTATAAACATCCTGGGTTACATTTTGGTGACATACATGAGTTGACTGCAACGTATATTGATGGTTTGGAGAAGGTTGTGGGAAATTCCAAATATGCTATATTTTTCCCCACATCTGGGTCACGATCTTTAGCTGATGAGATGGCTAATAGTGATTTTGATGGCGACATGTACTGGGTCTCAAGAAATCCACAGGTTGATATATTGGTTGTCCATTTCTTGTAGCAAAATGTCATGCATAGTTGTCCCCTAACCACCGTAGTGCAGATTAGCTACTACAATCTTATTTTTTGTTCTATTAATCAGCTGTCAGGCATGAACAATGCCGCTTCTTTTTACGGTTTTGGATCCACATTTTTACCCACTATATTTGTTGCTTTTCTATGTTGCTGCTCAGTTTCATGCTTTGATGCTAGTTCACCTTACTCTATTTTTCTTACAGTAACTTTAGAAAAGAGCAATGTCTAGTGTATCAATGTTTAGCCTCAAATGACCCCATTTTTGGATATTTTATTAATAGACCTATTCCTTCAATGGCTGCAAAATGAGGTTACTAATGGAGCATCTATTATTGAATTCTAGAATATCATTGCACCTTCACGTGTTTGATGGCATGCCTAATAGAGAGAATGGTGTGATAGTGTTACTCAGCAGTGGCAGTGGCAGTGGCAGCGGTAGGTGAGCAATTCCTTATTTGCCATCGAAAATTATACCCTTTCCTTATTTGCCATCAAAAATTCATTTTTTCCTTATCTACCACTAGATTTAATTTTGCTTTCCTTTTATGCCATGATCATCATGTGCTTATAGCTAAGAATGAATATCGAACTTGGATTCTAGAAAATCTATTAGACATAAGTATTACTTATAAATTGCATGAATTTATATTTTTCATATGTTTATCATTAAAAATATAAATTATGCTTAAAATACTCAATGCAGTCGATTTTATTGAAAAACAGAGTATTTTGGACTCATATTTATAATTTTTTAATCATAAACATATGGTAAATATAAATCATGCAATGTATAAGTAATATGTCTGATAGATCTTTTAGATTTCAAGTTAGATATGCATTCTTGGCTAGGAGCAAATGGGGGTCATGGCACGAAAGGGAAGCAAAATTAAATTTAGTGGCGGATAAGGGAAAAGTAAACTTTCAATGGCTAATAAAGGATGAGTATAATTTTCAATGGCGAATAAGGAATTTCCTCTGGGAAAAACCACGACTGGTTGAAGTAGGTGAGCAGTTGATGCCCACTACTGCTGCCTGTTTCCAGGACTTCAAAGCAAGGTCGCAGCGAGAGAGGGTCCAGGGATCACTTATTGTCGAAAATGATTTGTTCCTTACCATGTGGGGCATTGCTCCATACATCCATGTGACATGACTAGGAATCTGGGCACTGTATTACATGAATTGGAAGGGGATTACAGTGGCAAATCTATTGGAAGTGGCGGAGACACGGTCTGATCGATTTAGTCTGCTTCTCCTTCACCTCCTAATGCTCAGCTGCACTAGTGTTTATATCCCCCACCTGGCGGCTAGGGTACTAACCACTCCCTATTATTTCTCCAGACCTATTCTTTAGTTAACTAATCTAACGAGCTGCGCCGGCTGGCTCTATCAACTAGAGGCAGCCTCACCCCTCTTCTTCCTAGTGTACTGCTGCCCAATGAAGGAATCCACAATACCATGACAAAGGTGTATTAAAGAGCTTTTTATTTAGATCGCAACAAGTTTCTCTCAATCTTAAGGTTATAATAAATTAAAATTGACATTTTAGGAAACCTATGTCAATTGTTCTCTTTGAATTATTGGCACTACATTGCTGTTTCCTCTAAAAAAGAGTACATTATTCCGTAGTTTAGTGTTGTTTCTGGTAGTCCTCCAACCCCACCTAGGTTTGGGTACTCTTGTGATTTATATGAGACATTTGGATGTCAGGATGTCTTCCACTCCATGCTCTCATTTTTGGTTTTATGTTTTATGTCACCCATGCCTCTGCTATATGTCTTTTCCTTCGCAATCTCACAAAAGTGGAACAAGTGTTTTCTGGGGATAATAAGTTGTTCATTGCATAGTATTCTTTTTTACTTGATGGGATTAAATTATTATATTTTTCATTTTGCGGAACATGTTTTTTAGAAGATATATTGGTCCTATATGTTTTGACATGCCATCATATTAGGCTATTTTTTTTTCCTCCTGGAGCAAAACCGTCACTATTTGTAGAAAACTGTTTCAGTTACTGGAGCAATTCAGCAAGAGTGATCCATGGGTTCGACGATCCGAACCAAAAATCGATGATGTGCAAAATAAGCCTGAAGAATGTGATGTATCCAAGCTAGAAGGCCTGTTATTCTCTGAATTTTTGAGAGCTAGATTTACACCCAGGTATGGATTTATTAGTCTGGATTCTCTATCCCTGTGGTTAACTTGAAACAATACAGCCTACCTAGGAGGAACTAGGGAGATTTAGTTAAGAAGAAATAGGCATCCAAATTAGTGTGAAAGAAAACTCGAACATGGTGATCTGGGTGTATACTTCTACCCTTTAACCAACTACGCTAGCTAGGCCCTATCATTCATGGCATTTAATTTTCCTCATGGAAAGCCGGACAGTCCGCACTATTAGTGGAATCAATCACTTTGATTGAATATCATTGATCAGGATGATTACATATATAGGCAGCTACAGTTTCAAGAAAAAACATATATAGACAGCCTGGGGTGGCAGCAAACCTAGCCGCGGTTGCATGAGCCTGTAGCTATGTACATGGGCCGTGATGACGTAATTACAGAAAGGCTAAAGCCTATTTACATTTACAAGTCTAACACCCACAGAGCAAATATGAGGGTGGTGCGTTCGTCCAATGGGTGCAAAGTTTTTTTATGTATGGGTGCGAATATAGTGCAAAATTTAGCTCTAATCGCTACTAATATCCTTTTTCCATGGGTGCGGCTGCACCCACAGCCATGACTATAGATCCACCCATGACGTGATTAAAGAAATGCTAAAGCCTAATTACATTTACAAGTCTAAGACCCACAGTTGCCTTAAAAAAAAAAGCTGGTCAGATTGTTGACATAGGAAATATTAGTGTGCATCTAAGTTTTGGTACATGCTGTTAAGAGTATAAGAATCTAGTTATAGTCCTTTTCCTATTTTTATTCGCCCTCATGTACCCATATATAGTCTCCATGGGGCTGCAATTCAATACAAGTGCTACTCATAACATTCATAACACATGCGGACACTCTTAAGGGTGATGTACTGCAAACAATGTTGGCTAGAATTCATTGTCAATCATTGAGGATTTGCTTGGTCAACAATTATTCAATTAATACTGGAATCTTCAAAATCATGGTTCGCATAGAGGTCCATTTGAATCTTACCACAATTTCTTTCCAAAGAAAAAGAAACAAAGAAGAATATTTGCATATTGTATTGTGTCACTCCCACCCTAAGTCTTGAAGCAATTCAATTTTAGATAGTCACACTTGCAGGAATTGCAAGCCATGGATTGCAAGTTTCATTTTCGTTTTGATAAGTTAATCATGGTGGCATAAATTTGTATTGGTGTGTAAATTATGCATGGGTATGCGAAGTGGTAATTCCTTAAAGAATTTTTCATGGCATGTAAATTATGCATTATAAATAACGCAGGTTTCTTTTTTGTTTGTTGCCAGTTATGTGATGGGTACAGCTGCAAATTTTTGGTTGGCACTTATGGATCGGCTCTTAACAGAAAATGTTTCTGAGAGTGAACGAAATGTGTTAAGAGAGGATATGCTTGACTTGGTTGACATTTACTATTTGGCTTTGGATGCCCCGAAGGAGGGAAATAAGGTTATTTTCATTCCCTTACAAGTTTTGTTTTGTAGCCATCCTCGTTCACTGTCCATGAGCTCCCATTACCTTTTATGTGATTAAACCATACATGAAAGATAAAAAAAGCTTATGCATGTATTAAAAATATATCGACTCGACTTTTAAAGCCTGAAACATAAGATCTGCCTTCCAAATAGGTCGGTGTTCCTGCCAAGCTGAAGGTCACGAAGTACCCACATTTTATGGAACGAGAACAGAAATTTTCCTATCACTCAACGTCTGTGCTGGGAAAAATTTATGATGAGGTGAAATTACAAGAGTCTGAAACTGTTTCCCCAATCAGTAAGTTACGGCCAATTCTCTAATTCCCGTTCAAAACTGTTCAAAACAACAGCATTTATCAATTTTGTTATCAGAGATAACGCCTCTCGAATGCTTCACCGAGGAAGCGGTAGCTGAAGAGTACGAGTTCCGCTGGAGGTGTCTTTATCAGGAGTACTTGAAGGAGAGCGCACCACTCTATCAGGTGGACGATAAAGATATCAAGAACACCAAGTTCCGGGCACTCTACCAAAAGTACAAGCGGGTAAGCATCTCACCCTCCCCACTCGCTGGAACGGAACCCTGAAACGGCTGTGGCAATGGGTGAGACTTGTTAAACGTCTCTGGCTGCAGATTCTGTACGACGCCGAGGAGTTCGAGGCGAGCCTACGGAGCCACACCGAGCTGTTCCAGGAAGCCTGCGCGATATACCAGGTGGTGTACCAGCTGGCGATGCCCCGGAACGAGGTCCGCAAGTGCGGCTTCGTGTGGAAGGTGGCCGGCCGTGCGCTGTGCCGGCTCTACGCGATGAAGCGCGGTGGCGACACGGCGCTCTGCTCGTTCCCGGTCCTCGAGGGCGCTTTCAGAAGGCCTCGCGCGTAGGGTCGCGTCGCTGCCTGCCTCTAGTGGACTGGTGGTAGCAAAAAGGAATCGAGATGAACCTGTAAAAGCTGTCGACCTGGTCGATATGGGTGTTATTTTCAGGTTCCAGTTGATGATTTAAAATGATTATGTGCTTTAAAATTTAACAATATACAGCAGAAAAATGCTCTAGCAGATACTTTAAATAAGTCTAATGTTATAAAATTTTTTAAATATCATTTATAATTATTCCTCCGCGCTTTATATTTAAAACACGGAACATGGTGCTGTACCATGGTTCGTACTTGGAAGGGGGCCAACTGCCACTCTCGCCTCCAGCTTCATCATACTGTCTGGCCACTCCAGCTAACTACCCCGCCACCGAAACTTGCTATGTAGCTACAAAAACTCGCTGTCTAGGTCTCGGACCCTTCACCATCGTTCTTGCCATCTACCATTCTCTCCAAGCTCGACGTCTACTATGGTCGTGTCTTGTCTCCATCCACTCGTCATCGAAGCCATGCTTGTGCACTGGTGCTACTTTATCCTCTCTGCGATTTTTGCAGCCGACATGTGGAAGAGCTTGGCTCGTTGGCATCCTTAGGCAACGACAACAATGTCGTGGATGCTATGAGCAAGACGCCTAAGGCGTTTGTGTTCATGTTGGTGCGGTGCTGAGTGTCAGGCAAGCTCGTGAAGCTAGACAAGAAACCAGACATGAATTGCACACGGATGGACCGATCGGTGGTCGTGCTTAGTTCGTGATCTCATGTCAATCTCAGCATCTCGACAAGATCTTCCGGGGATCAGCAGCGCACGGTTGGAACCTGTCTCCTCGATCGGCATGGCAAAGATGTAACACATACTTTGGCAACGCGACCGACTTCACGTGGCGCGCGTCCGGGTCGAAACGGGTCTCGGCTGGCCAGCGAACCCTAAACTGAAACTGATCGGATGTCAAAACAAAGGGCCTGTTAGTTCCGTGTCACTCTTCATTAGAACGTACGACCACTGCTAGCTGGGTGAGCCAACTGCACGAATTGCAAGGATCCGGGCAAGATTAGAGGTGAAAACGGCGGGCGAAAATAAACCAGATCGAATTAGAAATTCTATTTATTTTTAAATTAAAATTTAGTAAAATCTAAAATAATTTGTGAAAAGATCCACGGGTTGAGCTCTTTTAACACCCCTAGATAAGATGTGATCAGACAGTATATGCGAGAGAGGCACCTCGTATGGCGAATCTGAGTTGAGATCGATGCTGCCTTGAGGATCTTGCCGAGCCAGTTTTGCAAATGCGACAAGAAAAAAGACCATTCACGACGTCGACTGACAAACCCCATCGCACGGCCAAGCAAAGGTCGTTCGCAAACACCTTGGGATGGTCCTCCAATTTGGAGAGCGCACCCACGTTTTTCCACGAAAGTGACTGATGCGCAGGTCTGTGTATATCTCCTGCTCTTTCCGTTCCAAATTACTTCGTGTTACGTACTATGGACCGGTGGTTCATAGGCAGTGCCCATGTCGGCTTGCTTGCTCTTCGGGGCTGCCAGTATAAAAACGAAGAAAGCATCGATGGGAGCTATCGAACAATTATCCAAAGTCATTTGTACTGTTCTTCTTCTTCCCCAAGTCACTCTCTCCCTGATCTTCTCTGTATCTCCTTCCTACCCTGGTTCTTCACTTTTTCTTCCTCCATTCTTCCCGAATCAGAGTGTGTTGGTAATATTTGGTATCATAATCATCGATCCTCGGCGCTATGGAACTTGTTGACGCTGAAATCGGGTCCGAGCCAACACATCGCTCGCACGTCCGTGTGCGAGAACGCCGACGCTTCTTTCATGTCGGATTTAGACAGCACCTAGACAACTTCGCCTCGAAAAGGACTCCGTCAGAGGAGGATCGTGTCAGGGTTGATCCGAGCTCGGTGAGGCTAGCCAGATCGTCTTCAAATATCGTCGGAACAAAGCAAGAACAGCAAAACAGAGGTCGAGTGAGGGGATTAAGCTTTGGAGAGACAAAAACGTAAAGACAAATGATAGGTTTCATTGAAATGATTCTTGTGACATCCCAAATTTTAGAACAAGTTAAAAATGCGAAATTCAAAATTTTTCTAAACAATCATCCTAACATTTTTCTTTCTCCTCACCTTCTCATTTCTTTTCTATCTCAAAAGGAAAAATCATCACTAAATTAAAACATAGCTAATTTGAAAATTTCAAAATATTAAAATTTGGAAGTGTGACAAGTGTGTGTCTCTTTTGTTTTGTTGTTTTTACTGTTTGTTTTGTTGCATTGCATTTGAATCCTAAACCCACCAAATCCTTTTGAATTTCAAAATCCATTTAGGTCCTTTAAATTCGAGTCAAATCACAGCCCCATCTTCTTTTCCTTCCTCCCATGCTATTTGTATTCTATTTATTGAAACGATTCAAATTTGAATTCAAATTCGAACAAAATTCCTTGAATCCTGAAATATTCAAAATTCCAATTCCAGCCATGGGCCGCTTTCTTCCTTTTCCCTCCTCTGGCCCAGCTCCCCTCCTTCCTTCTCCTCACGCCAGCCCTAGCCGCTAGGCCGGCCTAACCGGCAGCCCAGCTCCCTTCTTCCTCCTCCCTCTACTCCGCTCTCGTCGCCTGGCATGGCTCGGACGCCTGCACGCGCGCAGCCAGCCAGCCACGTGCCCTCCCACATGCTTCGCCATCTATGTCATGCTCGCCGCGCGTCCAACCACGCGCAGCCTGCCCCGGCACCATGTCGTTCTTTTCCCGACAGCCGTGAGTGCCATAACGCGCGCGCCACCATGACACCGTGCATACACCCGTCGCCGGCGTCCTCCGTGGCCTCCCCGGCACAACTGAGGCGGCAGCGAGGACCGCCGCGCCTCCCTCACTCTTTCCCCCACGCAATCCTACCCTCAATCCCGCTGAATCGCTCACCAATTTCACTTTTCCTCTTTGGCCGCCCCCGCTCGTCGAGCCGGCTGCCGCCTGCAATTCGCCGCCAATGCAGCTCGAATCCGCTCCCATCTGAGTCCTGCAGCACCGCCCGAGGTCACTGCCTCCCTCTACAGGTGCCTCGAGCTGTCTGCGCCCCTCCTGCACCCTAGCGCCGCGTGCCGTCGTGGCAGGCAACTCCCTCCCTGTCGACAGCGCTGTATCGCGCATCCCTGGCTCGCCTGAGCTCATGGGTACCCTCATGGCGCGCCCACAAGCTCCTACGCCGGAACCCGAGCCGCCTACGCCTTCCCTGCGGCCTGGCGACGAGCGCCGCCGCCGTCGTGGTGTCTCTCCGTCGCCGGCGCGCCACAGCCCGTCCCAGGCCACCCTAAGCACACCAAAGCAATCTCCGCCCTCATCTACCCCTCCTGTGCTCTCCTTGTGCCTCGGAAACCTCTTCCCGGCCGCCCTCGGCGAATGCCGCCGCCGCCGCACCCTGGCACGCGCGGCGCCCCACCTCCGGTCATTTTTCCAGCGACGGTAGTCCCATAGCCGGATTCGCCTTGAGATCCTCCACCATCCCCACCTCCTTCAAGCGCGCCTCGGCCTCCGTGGCGCGTTTCCCGTTTTCCGGCGAGCCTCTGGCAATGGTGCCGCTGGCCTCCTCGTGTCCGGCCACCGCCGGGACAGCCGGCCAGCTCCCTGCCGTGCGATCGAAGTGGAACGGCCAGGATCAAAAGCTCCTTACCTCTTCACCCTTTAAATCCAAACCCTCCATTCGAAAATCCACGGCTGAGATTAGATCGCGCCCCCTCTAGTTATGTTTAAATCTCAGCCGTCCTTCATCCATCCGACGCCCCAGAGAAATCCGAGCCACCAGCCCCACTGACCAGTGAAGACCTGCAACCATGGCCCACATGTTGGTCTGACAAAGTAAAATACTATGGTCACACCGTTCAGTGCACACCGCGCAACTTTATCCTTCCTTTTCCCGTACAAGAATAATTCCCGAGAAAACCAGAAAATAACCCTTTTGCATTCAGGCCCTTATTCTCTCATAATTACATTCTAGTCCCTGTCATTTCACTAGAAACTCCCTGAACCTTCTGTTAAACCACAATTTAGCCCCGACACTTCTACACCTAGCGCCCTATATTTTTCCATATCTACAGATAGGTCCCTGTAGCTTTCTGTTCATTCACAAATGGGCCCCTACGACCTTTCCATTAATTTCAATAAGGTCCCTATGGTTTCCCTACACATTCAAACTACCATATTTTCTTCGCTTTAACTCCATTTTCGACGATTCTTACGCCATTGGAATCGTTGTCTCGTGCTCCACCACATCAAATTATCCAAACTTCAGCCACCCTCTGAACACACTGGTTTTTATTAATAGTAAGCTTTATTAGAGTTTATTTTAATGCGTGCCTTTTACCGCGATCTATTCTTTATCATAGCTCATATTAGCTAAGTGTGCATCCCACCTTATTAGTATGACTTTATAGAATCATTAGCATGCATAAGTGCGCATATCCATGTCAGTTCTAAGTAATTTAGTTTAAAGTAGAAACATATAGTTAAGTAACTAATTGCTAGTTGCTAGTAATGCATGATTTTTTTCCACGATAGTACATACCTTGCTAGCTTTAATAGTTTAATTTCATAAATTAAACTAGGTAATTAATCATTAATCACTTAGGGTGATACATTCATATAGTTATAAACTAGATAATTAACAATAACATTCCCTTCACTGCACTGTAGTTAATGTCACCTGCTTAGTGTGATAGTTTAGTTATAGATGTGAATTAAGTAGTTAGTTTAATCATTAGGAAGCACGTACAACGCATCGCATTGCCATAGTACACGTGCCACCTATTAGCACTAATAAGTAAATAGCTAAGCACTGGATCACCTAAGGTCATATTAGAAAGTAAGCATATATTGATTAGTATACATATGCATTTCAACCTACATTAATGTGCATTAGTACATGTGACACATTAGCTTCAATAGTTTATTTATAAGAATAGAAATTAGGAGCTAGTTGCTAGTAATCACATGCATTAGTATGCACTTAATACATGTGCCACTTATTGACTTTAATTTAGTAGTTTAATTATGTAAATTAAATTTAAAAGATAATTTTTAATCTCATAGAATAACTTGCATATTGCACTTAAGCGTAAAATTATAAGGTGCAGTTCATACTTCATGCTCTCAGCCTGCGTTAGAACATGTGTAACCTATTAGCTGTAGTAGTTTAAATGTAAGGTTCGTAGCTAGTCATTAAGCACTAGGAAGTAATTGCATATTACGTCTAGGTTGCATGCATATTAAAATTAAATAACATATTAAATGGAACGCATATGCATCTCATCCTGTACTGATGCACGATAGGACATGTGCCACCTAATAGCTTTATTAGTATGATTATAACAGTAAAATCAAGTAGATAAACATGATTCACCATTAATCACATAGATGGGTAAAATCAAATGATTAGATATCTGATAAGTAAAAGCTTCATGGATATTAGAAACTAGATAATTATTAAATAGACCAACCTGCCTTAGCCTGCAGTGATAGGAGTATTATTAGATAGCCTGAATAGTCTAGTATAGAAATAAAGTAATTAATCTCCAATCACAATAGGTCTCATGCATATTATGCTATGATAGTGTATGTGCCACCAGTCGGCATTACTAGTTTAGCTACAAAGATAGAGTCATGTAATAAATCTCTAAGCACTAAAAGTTACACGTTAGAAACTGAATAATTAACTAGTACGTTATACACTCCACTCCCCTGCAGTTCATACCATTTATATACACACACCTCTCACGTGTTTGTATATGAAGGGCTGGGGATAAACCTAGTTACGTACATGTTATTGCTTATACTACACTTATACACGGGAGGAGCACGCCACATTGGTCATTCCCTGTCATGTGTCACACTGGCATATAGCATCATTAGGGAAGCCCTAACGATGATCCGATCCACATAGTACACCCACATAATCATCTAAGTAATAAATAAAAATGTTTAAAATAATTTAGAATGCAATAGCCGGCACCTCATGCATGATTATTGTCAATGGTTTTCTTTGCACTCCATTTGGTTCTTATTCGGAGTTCATTGGATTTTATCGCTTCTTTTCGAGCTTCGTTTCTTTTGCAGTAGTTTCATTAGGCTTTTCTTTCGCATAGATAACGCTGAGTGTAAGGAAGAATCAAGCTTTGAGAGGAGCAGAAGGACTGCGTGTGAAGAGAAGCACGAAGAATTGGACGCGAAGCCAGAGAGTGAAGATTAGGAGTTGCAGGCAAGCTCTAACCCTTTGATCAAAATGAACCTATATTTTGCTAATGCTCCTATAGTGCCTATCTTTTCTGTTATGCATAATATTTTGATTTAAAACATTGTTTAGTTATAATCCTACTTGATTGATTGTTTACTGATATTAGTGTCAGTTACTAGACATTAATATTAACTACTTTGATTACCCATTGACGATACCCTCCTTGTTAATCATAGGATACCGTCGTTAAAATACTTTAACGAACAAAAAGTTGCCTTGTTATTAGAATGCTTAGGACCTCAATTGCAGTGTCTCGCACCGCCACACCATACACCATTTATTTACAAAATACGTTAAGCTGTGTTTGGTGGTGTGTGTAAAATAAAATGGGGTAGGATTAGTGCAACTGGTGATAGGTGAAGATAGATGATTCTGGTCGTGGGGTGGGGGCTCACAAGAGGTGATGGTGATTGGTGTGTAGGCTTCGGTTTGGTCCATCTACCGTGGACAAGCACGCCACCCCTGTCATATAAGGACCAGTTCGTTAGTTCTCGACTTAGTAATTTCGTGCAACCACAGAACCCGACAAATGGGAGGGTTTTATCCCTGCTATGTAGGCATTCCACATGGAACCACTAGGAGGTCGGTAGGACACAAGAGGCCAGAAGCAAGGCATGAGATAACTCGCTGTCGGGCTTTCGACCATGTAATTGCCCGCGTCATGGGATCATAAACCCACGGATATAGCCCTTGGTTTGGTAATACTCGGCGTAGTAGAGGACTAGGAAAAGACATGACTGTGGTAAATCTTCACGATCCGGCTCCGGGAATGTACCGTCACATCATCGGGAGTGAAACCCTGACGGATAGCCCCTGGATGAGTCTTGGGTGGAATTTGTGGAAGGCTATGTAGTTGTGGGATAAGCGTTATGCAACTCTATTGATCAGGAGGAGCATAACCTGTGGGTACAGTGTACAACCTTTGCAGAGTGTAAAAATCCTTTCGTAATGGCCGTAGTCACGGTTTTAACATGCTACTTGTTCAGGTACCCTACGATTAGTTTCTCTATGATATCCTTGGTACGTGAGTGGGTGTAGGTGCCCGTGCTTTGAAAAGTGTCTGGATGAGATAGTGGAGGCCCTTTCAGTTAAAATTTGGGAACTGACGGGAATGGTTTATTCTCCCCCAGGTCTAACATACTAAAATATGGACAACAAAGGTTTTTACTTCCCTTTGAAAATCTTCTGTAGTGAACTCTGCATAAAAACTAACTTTTCGTAAAATCGAACCCCGTAGCCTCATCCTTGCTACAACCAAATGTGCATCTATGCATATGCCCTTGCTTAGTGTTAGAGCATGCTGAGTACCTTATGTACTCACCCGTTAGAGAGGACCGCGTAGATGACGGCGTGCTGGGTTTTCGTTCTGCTTCCCAAGTGTGCTTGTGGATTTGAGCCTTGGTGTTTCGCTGCATGCTTCGCTTTTAGCTGGTCGACCGGTGTAGGGTCATAGAGATACTCACCGCTTTGCCGCTAAAAGTTCTGTCTCAGGTATTTATTTTTCTTTTTTGAAGTATGCTTTTGATATACATTATGTTGTGTATATGCGTATCAGCTATTGATCCGGAGACTGATACGTGTTGTACAGTGCATTCTAGAAATGGGGTGTGACAATCCGCAACCGGCCATGGGCCTTTGTTTTATAGAGGATGGATGGTCTTATCCCGCAAGACAACTAATCCCACGAGTTAGGAAAGATATTAGAATCAATATGCTGAAAATTTTCTTAAATCAGCATTACCAGAGTCTCTGGTAAAGTGCCGGACACGCCAGTGATCGGAGTCTCCGGTAAGATGCCGAAGGTTCCGTCATGTAATTCCAGGAACCCGAGAGTGTTACTCTGACAACGTGCCGGACACTCCGGTGGGCTAAGTGCCCGAATCCGAGAGGGCTCGCCGGACACTCTGGCAACGTGCTGGACACTCCGGTAACATGCCGTATACTCCGGTGACCCTGTGAGTTTTGGGTGTCAACATATGCCCTCCCCCCGTCTTTTGGTGAAGTTCCTACACCATAAAACATTTAAGCACCCAAAATCCTCTAAGGCCAATGGTTTTCTTGCCCCATCGTCCATTGTATTCAACTTTGGCAACGATGTTCTTCACATCGGCCACTTTTCTCTTACGCTTCTTGCCATACACTTGGATGATATTTTTTTAAGTATCTTCCGTTAAGGGCCCTAGGTAATGATTCTCCACGAACATCTTCCAATATGTATGCGTTTTCGGCGATGACTTTTACTATTTGGTATGGCTCTTCCTAACTAGGAGACCATGTTTTGAACTTGTTGCTTCTTGAGCCTACGGGCAGAATAATTTTTCAAACCAATTCGCTCACCTGAAAAGTTTTGACTTTCACCTTCTTATTGTAGGCTCTAGCAACTCTAGCCTTGTCTCTCTCAATTTCTTTCAAAGCATTTAAACGCTTGTTGGTGACTTCATCGATATTATCTAGCATTAGAGTTCTATACTCATCGGTGGATAAATCATTTTGTTTGGCTAACCTTAGAGCTCCAAGATTTACCTCGACAGGTAAAACGGCCTCTTGTTCATACACAAGTTCATAGGGCCTTACCTTAGTTTCCCCGTGCCTAGATATCCGATGAGCCCACAATGCTTCCGATAAGACTTCATGCCATCTCTTGAGATGGTCCTCTATCATTTTCTTAATGAGTTTAATCAATGTTTTGTTACTAGACTCGGCCTGACCATTGGCCTGAGCATAATATAGAGGTGAATTGAGTTCCTTATTCCGTAGGATTTGGGAAATGTTTAACATGATCGGACGTAAAGGAAGTACCCTAGTCGGTAGTCAAAGTTTAAGGTATGCCAAATCTATGAATAATATGCTCGGTAAAAAACTCAATTACCTCTTTGTGCGTCATGTTCTTGAGAGCCACCGCTTCGATCGATTTGGTGAAGTAATCCATCGCGACCAACACGAAACGATGTCTCTTCGAAGATGGAGGATGTATTTGTCCTATGAAGTCCAATCCCCATCCTCGAAATAGCCATGGTTTTATAGTGGGGTTCATCATGGCTGCGTGTGCCAATTGAAAGTTTTTCAAATCTTTGGCACTCTTCGCATCCTTTGTAGTAGCGGTAGCAATCGGTAATTATGGTTGGCCAATAAAATCCGGCCCTCCTTAACAACCATTTCGTTTTTAGAGCGGATTGATGCGTACCACAAATGCCCTCATGAACTTCTCCCATAGCTACTCTAGCCTCATCATCACCAAATATTTCAAAAGCAAATCATCCCCTGTTCAGCGATATAAGTTACCATCGATCAAAGCATGCTTAAAAGTCACATGCCGAACTTTCCTATCTACACTTCGGATTGGGCTACGAATGTATGAAATTATGGGTGACCTCTAATCAAGTGATTCGGTACTATCACGGTTTGACGTGTTAGTGTTCGAACGGTCTAATTCTAGCACCTCAAACATCGATTTCTTATTGATTGAAAACCTACCTTTACTAACATTGTAACTCGATACTTGTTGAGCCAACTCATTGGCTTCACTGTTTTCTAGCCTAGCCACATGATGTGTGTTGAATTCATTCATTCTTCTAATGATGTCTAGGCACTTATCTAAGATGGAATTTAATGATCCGTCTAAGCATTGAAAATTTCCAGAAATTTGCTGCACTACTAACAACAAATCCCCGAAAGTCTCTATATGCTTAACCCCCATGGACTCTAACATCTCTAAACTGAACAACAATGCTTCATATTCAGCTTGGTTATTAGTGCAATCATACTCTAATCAGTTTGAGAATTCAAAGTGTGCATCATGAGGTACTAAAATCACACCAACACCTTGACGCTCTTTACAAACCGATCCATCAAAATATAACTTCCAAGGGGTAAAAGTAACATAAGCCACATCTAGATCATGTTCTAAATCAATCCGATGTTCAATAATAAAATTAGCAACAATTTGGCCTTTCATGGATTTTAATGATTCATAAGCCAAATCATATTTGATCAATGCATAAGCCCATTTACCAAGCCTACCACTAGAAATCGGCCTATGCAACATATGTTTAATAACATCGGTTTGACAAGCAACCACACAAGTGCTAGATAGCAAATAATGTCTCAACTTGGTGCAAGTATGATACAAGAAAAAGCATAGTTTTTCGATGAGAGTGTGCCTTGTTTCCGCAACCACCAACAGTCGGCTCATATAGGTGATCAGGTACTCCTTTTCTTCGGCTTTTTGTGTCAAAAGAGCACCAAGCACATCATCTTCCGCCGCTACATAGAGACGGAAAGAGACTCCTCCCTTAGGCGCCCTAAGCACGGGTGGCGAAGACAAATACTCTTTGATCTTCTCAAAAGCTTCTTGTTGTTTTGCCCTCAAGTAAATACGGCTTCATTGTTTAGCAGAAGAATAGGAGTAAATGCATTAATCTTTCCCGACAAGTTGGAAATGAATCGCCTTAAGTGATTCACTTTTTTTAAGAAGCTTTGCAACTCTCTCTTACATGTAGGTGCTTGCAAGTTACTAATTACTTCTATCTTCTTAGGATCCACCTCTATGCGCTTTTCATGAATTATGAAGCCTAAAAACTTCTCGGTCGATACACCAAAAGCACATTTGAGCGGTTCATTTTCAAACCGAAACAACGCATTCGGTCCAAAACGAGTTGCAAATCAGCCAAGTGAGAATCAAAAGCGGCCGATTTGATCACCACATCGTCTATGTAAACCTCCATCATAATACCAAACAAATCATGAAGGATAAAATTCATAGCTCTTTGATACGTGACACCAGCATTTTTTAACCCAAAAGTCATGACAACCCACTCAAACAATCCTACAAAAGCGGGATATCTAAAAGTAGTTTTAGACATATCCTCTTCGGCCATGAAGATTTGGTTGTATCCCGCATTACCATTAAAAAAACAAAGAACTCTATGGCCGGAAGTACCATTAATCAACATATCGGCTATGAGCATAGGATACTCATTTTTAGGAGTGGCTCTATTCAAATTTCTAAAATCAATGCAAACTCTAATCTTACCGGTGTTCTTCTTTTCCACCGGCACTATGTTGGATATCCACTCCGCATACCTGCAAGGTCTTATAAATTTCGCATCAAGTAATCGGTTAATTTCGTCTTTAATCTGATCGTGCATATTCGGGTTGAATCTTCTCATCAATTGCTTAAAGGGTCTAAAACCAGATTTTATAGAAAGCCGATGCTCAACTAGCTTGCGGCTCAACCTGAGCATTTCATTATAAGACCATGCAAAACAGTCCACATATTCTTTTAGTAAACCGATTAACTTCACCTTATAACCGGCTTTTAGATTTTTGTTTATAAAAATTGGCCACGGATTATCATCGCTGCCAAGGTTCACCTCCTCAAGAGGATCGGCCGATGTGAATCTTTGTCCTAACTTATCCATGTCCTCTATTTCCTCTATAGCTTCGCACATATCGTTCGTGTTGGACCAATAGTGCTCCACTTTCTCTTGCAATCAATCAAGATTAGACTCCATTAAATCACATTATATGGTTGAGCCGATTTTCTATCGGCTTTACATTGACGGGTACAAAACCATCTCTAGTAACACTAAGAAAATCATAATCCATCAAGTCTAAACCAGTCAAGTATTTGACGGTGTCATGCGGCAAAAAAGATGATTCAGCTATAGCAACGCAAGCCGAGGCATCTGCATGAACAACCTCTACATCATCACCGACCCATTGTATAAAAAATTCATGCAATGTAGAGGGGACACATCTATTGGCATGAATCCAATAACGCCCTAAAATCAAGCTATAACTACCGCGCACATCGGCAACAAAGAAAGCGGTAGCCATGGTCTTGCTGCCAACGGTGAGCTGCATAGAAACGACCCCCTTAGCCTCAATAGGGTCTCCTCCTCCCACACCGTTCAAAATCATATTGGTCCGGATGAGCTCGTCATCAGCCTTACCTAGCTTCTTAAACAAAG
>BCLF01000005.1:2557216-2576072 GCA_001602275.1 Zoysia japonica
GGCCACGCGGTAGCGCGCGCGGGAGCGGGCGGCTGCGTAAGCAGCGCGTCGCCTCTAGCGGCGCACACCAGGCCCGAAATCCGAAACGGCGTGAGACGCGCAGCCGCCAGAAAAGTCGCGAAAAGAGCTGGGAAGAGGAGCAAATGAATTAGAGTTAGGGTTAGAAGGACCCCCAGCCCTTTTATACCCTCCGAAAAAGGAGCGCATCCGTCAGATCTAGATCCAACGGTCCAGATCGTGCGATGACTAAAAGGGCCAGATTTGGCCTATGAGGGAGTGCAAATTTTCGGCCCAAGCCCAGGTTGGCTTGTCCGAATTGCAACAGGCCAATGGGCCAGGCTGAATTTCAATTTCGGCCCAAAAAAAATGTTTTTCTATTACTTTTTCAGAGGCATTTTTAATTGATTAATTAGGTAATTTTTTACCTAATTAAATCTGTTAAAATTTGAACCAACGGGATAATTTTGACAGAAGAGAAAAATAAAGTAAATGCTTCTGAAAATTAAAGAAATTTTGTTTTCCACTGCGTACTTAAAGAAATTATTTTCATTATTAAATTCGAACCAACGAGAGAATTTAATTTTGGAAAACTTGTAATAAATTTCAGATAATTATGATATTATTATTTTCTGACCAACGTTGATAATAACAGTATTATAATTTTTTGTAATTGACGTTTTATGTATTATTTCTATTTCTGCCCAACGATGACATAGATTTAATGTATAATATAAAATTGTGTGTCATATTTTTGACCAACGTTGAAAATTAGACATATAATTTTATTGTTATTATGTTCTCACTTTATTTGATTTATTTACAGCCGGATACAATTTAATGAGTTGTATCAAAGAGATTCCCACTCTCAAAGGTGACAACTATGGAGAATAGAAGAAAAAGATAGACCTCGCGTTTATCTTGGCTGAGGTGGACTGGGTTCTCACCGCAGCATGTCCCACTGAGCCTGAAGAGCCAGTGAGGAAAGAAAATGAGGCTGAGGCTGATTGGCAGACCAGACAGATGGACTATGCTCCCTTAAAGATGTTCTATGACTTTGAGCATAGAAAATGTACCACAGCCAACAAGAAGTGTATGGCTGTGATAAAAAACACGATTGAGCCTGCAATTGTGGGTTCAATCGCGGAGTGTGACACCGTCACAGAGTACCTTGAAAGAATAAAGAGTCAGTTTACTGGCTCTTCAAAGACATACGCCACACAAGTTATTAAACAACTTGTGACAGAAAGGTACTCTGGTGGTAACGGTGGCATTAGAGAGCACATACTGAGAATGAGCAACATGGTATCTAAGCTCAAACCAATGGATCTAGGTCTCAAGAATGCACTCTTTATCCATCTGATTTTTGCTTCCTTGCCAAAAGAGTTTGACACCTTTGTTGTCAACTACAATATGCAACCCGAGTCTTGGGACTTGGAAAAGTGCATAGCAATGTGTGTGCAAGAGGAGAACAGAATTAAACCTTCACATGGTGGTTCTATCAACTATGTGAAGGATAACAGAAGAAAGAACTTCAACAGCTACTCCTCAAAGAACAAGGGAAAAGCCCCTGTCCATCAGCCTCAACAGAACAAATTTTCAGTAGACAAAGATCAGTGTCTTCACTGCAAGAAGACAGGACACTACAAGAAGGATTGTTCCTCTTATTTAAAGATGATCATGGCAAAAAAAGGGGAGAACATTATTACTTTTATAAATGAATCCCTATATGTGCAATATTCGAAATCCACTTGGTGGATTGACTCTGGAGCAACTGTTCATGTTGCTAATTCATTGTAGAGATTCCGTTCGACGAGGACTACGCAAAGAAGAGAAATATGCATTAAAGTTGCAAATGGAGTCCAAGCTGAAGTTGGAGCCGTTGGCGATCTTTCATTAAAGCTAGCTGATGGCTTTATTCTTATACTTAGAGATGTTCTCTATGTACCCTCTCTACAGAGGAATTTGATTAGTGTTTCATGTTTGAATAATGATGGTTATGATTGTCATTTTGGAAATGGCAAGTGTGAAATAATGTTTAATAAAGAATGTGTTGGTCTTGCCATCTTACAAAATGAGTTTTATTTGCTATCACTACGTGATGATGTGAATGTCGTATGCAATAATGATAACGTTGCGTGCGAGATAAACGAATCCTCGTCCATGAATGAAAATAGAAAACGAAAAAGAACTCTAGATGAGTCGTCGAAATTATGACACTGTCGTTTAGGCCATATTTCGAGGGGGAGAATAGAAAGACTAGTTAAGAAAGATATTCTTCCTCCACTAGAGTTCTCAGACTTAGAACAATGTCGAGATTGCATTAAAAGAAAATATGTAAAGAAAATTAAGAAAGACGCAAAAAGAAGCACATGAGTTCTACAAATTATTCACATGGATATTTGTGGTCTCTTTTCTATGAAGAGTATAGATGGTTATGACTCGTTCATAACATTTACGGATGATTACTCCTGATATGATATATTTATCCAATCAAAGAAAGAAATGAAGCCTTGGATAAATTTAAGATATTTAAGGTTGAAGTTGAAAACCAACGCGATTTAAAGATAAAGATAGTCCGATCTGATCGTGGGGGGGAGTACTACGGTCGGCATACCCCGTATGGACAAGTTCCTGGATCTTTTGCAAGGTTTCTACATGAAAATGGGATAGTGGCCCAGTATTCTACACCGGGCGAACCTCAGCAAAATAGTGTAGCTGAAAGACGCAACCGTATCCTGATGGATATGGTGCGAAGTATGATGAGCTATTCCACATTGCCATTGAGTTTATGGATGGAGGCGTTAAAAACCGCCATTCATATTCTCAACAGAGTACCCAGTAAATCGGTGCCGAAAACACCGTATGAGTTGTGAACAGGTAGAGTTCCCTCGTTTGGGTCAGGAAAATCAAACACTACTACAAAAAGACCCTTCAATGTCGGGTCATAAGGTTCTACAGTGTTGGTCAAATTATGCGACACTCCTCGTACGACACTGCTGTAATGTCGGGTGAAAGAAACTGACGCTGAAACAAATTATTAGTGTCAGTCAAATGACTTCATCAGGCCGACACTGATAGCAGTATCATCAGTGTCGGTCACGATGACGTCAGCGAGACCGACACTAGTAACAACAATAGCAGTGTCGGTCGGCATGATATCATCTGACCGACACTGATATTAGTTACACAAGTGTCGTTTACTTGACGTCATTTGACTGACACTGACTTACGTTAACATCAGTGTCGGTTATTATGACATCATAGAACCGACACTGATATTTCCCAACTATGGTTTCGGTTATGTTAATGTCATGCAACTAACACTACTCTCACTACCAACAGTGTCGGTCTCAATGATGTCAATTTTTTTGACATTGCTTACAGAACTCTCATGTCATATATTATAACGTCACGTGGCCGACACTACTTCCTGGATTAGAGGTGTCCATTTCTGTGACGTCATAAAACCGTCACTTTTAATATTTAGTTACATATTCATATATTTGAATAATAGCAATCTGAATAACATAAATCAAATGCAAATATCAGGTTACTAAAATATATTGACGGAGACAATGTGTTGACATAGTCAATGTATAGGGTCACATATGTACACAAGTTCATCCACTATAGCAGCTTAATTTACACATATACATGAATATACATAATTCACATAGAACTAACAACTAACTCGACCAACTCCGGTCTTGTTCATTAATTCTCTTTTCCTCAGCCTCAAAATTTTGCTGAATTAGATCAGTATTATTCAATTTCTTGCACCAATTAGCAAAATTTTCATGTGCTGCCACATCACCTAAAAATTCATGATATTGACCTAAAAGATGAATGAACTCATGCATCATGAAGCGGATCATCCGAGCTGCAATGTCGTTGAGTTTGGCTTCATCTAATTGGCTTCCTTGCACCTGCTTGGATTTGGCTGCCAATATTAAGAACATAATTAGTAATTACTAAAATGCAAATATTAATACAATGTGAAAATACATATAACAATAGTACTAAAACTGCAAGTACTTACATTTTTCCATACATAACCTTCCTTGGGCAATGTCATGTATTTTTCAGAGTTAGCTTCTATGTATTTGAACACATAGTAGCCACAATGCACACTACCAGGAGCCTGTTTTGCACACTTTAGGAACAAAATGGAAAGGTTAAAAGTCTCAAAGATATAGACAAAAATATAGTGATATAGATTATTGAATTACGGTGTAGTAGTACCAGAAAATGTGTGTTGTACGACATTTTTTCTATCTGTTTTGGATAGTGTTGTCCTCCAAGCTTGATGTAGAACCGGTAGGCCCTGTCACCGATAAGAAATATTGTGTCATGATTATGAATATCAGATCACTAAAAAATTAAAATGATATAAGAGGTCCTTACGAATCTAAGAACTTTCAAAAAATCGTTGTAGGTGCTCCTCTACGATCAAGGGAGTCAAATACCCAAGCCTCCCTAATTTTGGATATATCATGAAAGCAATGCAATGATCGCTATAAAAAAGTACACTTAATCATGTTAGTGTTTCAATTAATTAGTCAAAAGTAGAGTTAAGTAAGTGATAGAGGAAAGCATACTCACTCAAAGTTATAAGGAGCCATGATGCAATGTCTGTCCCGCCAATCGTACATGGCCCTACCTATGTAGGCTGATACAACATCCCCAGCATTTTGGACCAACACCTTATGGAACACCTTTTGTTGATTCTTCCTCTTGCCCTTCAACTCAGGGTGGTCCATATCGATGTTGATCACTAATTGGCATATTGCTGCTGGGTTAAGGTACCCAACTCTCTTATACGCATAAAAGTGGAAGCACATTCTGAAAACATGAAACAATATATAGTCAACTATTGTGTTTATTAATAGTACAACTAATTATAAGGTTATTATTGCTCGAAACACTCACAAGCACCATAAGGTTACGAGAGTGGCAACCAATCTCTTAAGTCGATAGAGGGCATGTATGTCTTCAAATGGCACATGTAGATCCATTCCCACAGTGTTAAAAAGTTCTCCAGATATCTTAGCTTGGATGACCTGAACACCTTTAGCACATGCTTCTAAGTACCACCCGTGAAATCTACGCATTGTCTAGTCCTTCTACCTGAACATATGTTTCGGCAATAGTGGCATGCCATGTTTGAACTCAGAAAAATCATCCTCTATAAGATCTCAAGATCCTTCAGGAAGACCCTTGGCATGTGCTCTACCAGTTCCTTTTTCTCATAGGTGTATGGTTGTCTCATACCATAGAGGAATGCTTCAACTGTAAAAGAAAACATTAATGTGTGTTCTACACTTTAGCGGTTAACATACCAGTTAATAGAAGGTACTGACCAATACTCTTACTGGATGTTGAGTCGTTAGCACGTGTCAATTGAGGTGTAGGGAGGTCATCAATAGGCTTCTCAGCAACATCCTCATCCTCATGTGTCTCGAGAGGCGGAGGGGGTCCATGATAGGCCCCTTAGCAAGAGCACCCTCAAGTTCATGTGTCTCACGAGGCAGAGGGGGTCCATGATAGGCCCGTCAGCAGCAGCAGCCTCATCCTCATGTCTCTCGGGAGGCGAAGGGGGTCCATGATAGGCTCCTTTACACCGGTACCTTCATTCTCTTGTGTTGGAGAAGACCGAGGTGAAAGTGCTGGAGTAGGTCGAGACACTGGTGCCATTTCAACTGCAGATTCCAAAACAATATCTCGTCAGTGCCAAGGGATGAAATTATTAATGATATCTCCTAGAGTGTCAATCCCCTCTTCGTCATCAGGATAATCGAGACCAAAATCAAGATACTTGTCATCTACTACCTTGATTAGTTGCACCTTCGCACACTCTAGTGGAATAGATACAGTATAAAATGTAAGACCAGGCATTGCAATACCTTCTGCAACCTTGATGCTCCTTTTTCTGCCAAGAACTATATTCAATGAGAAAGCAGTATTCTCGATTGTATCATCCACTGGGTACTTAGTTGCCGGCTCAGGCGCGGACCCATGGCTGCTTGGAGGCAGGTTTTCAGTAGTTGGAGTACTCTCGATGTTGTTGACACTGATTCAGACATCCGGTACAGCAAATGGTTGAACGAACTATGGATTATCTTTGAGAAATTGGAAGAAGTTTTCTTTCCACTTCTCGTGTTCGTCATCTTTGCTGGATCACGCTTCTTGTAGCTGCTTGTGTCGTCCAGGAACCCTAATTTACACAGAGCCACTGAAGAGACGGGTTGTGTACGACCTCGATGTTCCTCGTTTCCAAGGGCAACAGTAAGCTGGTCTCTTTCGCTCTTTGGCTTAAAGGTGCCTTCCTTCTCCTTTGCAGCTAGCTCCTTGGCTTTTTGTAAAACTTCACTATTCTCTGAGCTTTTAAGAATCAATTGCCCATCATCACTTGACTTGGATCGACCCAAGACCAAGTTTCTAGTGCGTTCACTGCATCATTCTACTGGGTCGGTATCCCAGCTTCTCAATCATGTTGTTCTTTCAGCCTCCACTGTTTGATTTTAGCTGCATATCCACCTGAATCGAGATTAGGACACAACTTGTTCTTTTTACTTAGTTCCTTAAAAGACTCGATAGTCTTTAAAGTATTCTCAGATGTCATCTTCTCAACGAATGCTTTCAAATCATCAGGTGTGATGAAAACGAACTTGTTAAATGGTGTCTGACCCTTTCAAACATAGTCCTTATTAAGGTTCGTCTTAAATGTCCGAAGACATCTTTCCATTATGTAGAGAGAAGCCTTTTTTGGCACGGTCAAAGCAATCCGTGGGGAAAGGTATTTTTGCGCACAAAGGTGTCCCACAATTTATTCTTTTTTCTTTCGGGACACTACGCCAATCATGAAATGTAATCCTAACTTTTTTCTCTTACTAAGACACCACAATCATTATGCCATTTTGTATTGATTACTTTTGGCTCCACAGGTGCACCACATTGGTCGACAGCTTCTACAGCAAAAATTCCAGCATATAGCTTGTTGGCTTTCCTGGAACCACCCTTTCGTGTCTTCTGTGAAGTGGACGATGTGGGGGCAGTCATGTCCTCAGTCGGCACTCTCGCTTCTTCTTCATCAGTGAAAAGTCGTCTAGTGCTTCGAGAGGGAATATGCTACGAAAGATAGAGTTATAAGGCATTTCTGTTTGAGTTAAAATGTACAGTGTGAATTTGATTATCAAATACCTCATCGATTGGATTGTAATTGGGGTCTTTTTGCGGCAAGCACTGCCTTTTTGCGCACGGAGGATAGGAAGGGGAAGGTTCCTCAAAAGATGAGCTACTTGAGCTTTTGGGAGAAGAAGCCACAGGTGTCGATGCACCAACCTCCTCCATTGTAGAGATTGTATAGAAAAAATAGAAAAATATTATTATATTTAAATGGATATTGAAAACAGAAAAGGGTACAGAATAGAAAGATTTTTGCTCTCAGTGCGGGTTGCCAATTTAATAGCCTTCCAACGCTCTAAGGTCCTTGACCCGTATGGCAACACATCTGATATCGCAAGTTGCAAGATATGGTCCATGTTGCCACTCTCATGTCACTTAGTCTGCTTTCATCGTCGAGCACAGCTACAACTGAAAACTACTATTATAATAAATACATTGTGCCTAAAATTTGATTATACTAGATTATGTTTATAGACCAGATGTCATATAGCATTAGCAAGTATTATACAGATGTCATAGTAATATCGGTCAAAGATGATGTCAGTAAATACCAGGTTGAAGGCATTGCAATGTCGGTTAAAGTGACATCACCAAACCGACACTATTAACATATTCATAGCAATGTCGGATAAATATGATGTCAGCAAGAACCGACACTTTATACTGTAACAGTGTCGGTCGCTGATGTCATCAAACTGACATTGTTATTCACACAGAAATTTCACAGGATTCACACAGGAATTTCACAAGAATCAGATCCAATTCACAGGAAAACATAGGAATCAGGAATTTTTCCTTTGTTCTAAAGAAAGTCTTACAATGTATCCATAAACTAAACAATGATATGTATATACATCAAAAATGTCATATACCATTTTGAAGCCCCAAGACTTGAGAGGAACAATGGAGGGGAGGGGATGCGACTTACAGTTTCCAGATTGCCGGAATGGGGGAGGAAATGCGACTTACATCATTCCTACCCGACATTATAAGTTTATAACAATGTCGGTCTCTGGTGACATCACTTTTGACCGACATTACTAACTAAATCCTAGTCATTCTCTTGTGCACTTTCATGATCCAATCATCTGTGGAATGTTCAATTTTTCACGAAGCTGTTGCAAGTGTTGTTGGATGTATGGTGCTGCAATATGCAACTGATGAAATATGCTATAATGTGCATCTCGAACTCTTAAAACTCTGATAGTTGAATGTTGTCCTTTCTTTTGTTCCTTTCCCTAAGAGCCTCCCCTCGTGCCGTGACACCAGCACACCTTTTGGTTTTTCATCTTTCATATAACCGTTGTAGCACTCAAGAACCTTCTCACTTGGGTAACCCTCTATCATGGAACCCTCAAGGTGATCACGATTGCATACGTAGCCCTTCATAATAGACATATAACGGTCATACGGATACATGTGATGCAGATAAACAGGGCCGAGGACAAAAATTTGATCTGCTATGTGAATCATATAGTGCTCCGTCATATCAAAGAAAGATAGTGGGAAGCACGTCTCGAGTTGGCACATAGTCTCCCTCATTTGTTTATGCGTCTTCTCCAACTCAAAAATGTTGATTACCTTTTTGGATATAGCATTAAAGAAGTGACACATCTGTATGACAGCCATCTTTATGAATGGTTGTTTGACAACCCTGATTCCAATAGCGAGGAATAGGGTGAGCATGGTATGACAGTCAAAAGTGTTGTACCCACTCATTTTCAGCTTAGACATTGAAACGAGATTCTTTCCGTTCGATGAGAAACCTGAAGAGACTCTAACACCACGTAGACACTTGCATATTGATTTTTTTTCTCCTCAAGTGTGAGGGTAAAGCTAGCCGGTGGAAGGTAATACTTTCCATTTGTTATTATCTGAGGATGAAGTTCTGGCCTTATTCCCATTTTTCCTAGGTCCCTACATACTCTAAGTCCATCCTTTGTCATGCCTAGGATATCCAAAAAGGTACCAATCGTGCTTTCAAAAACACCCTTTGCAACATGCATAGTATCTATGGTATGGCTAATCTCCAACTCTTTCCAGTACGATAAATATTGATAAAATATCGATTGTTTTTTAAACAGAACATCTCTTGGAGCCTTATCATTTTTCTTTTTTTTTCCTTTAACTGCCTTACCGAAGACGGTATCGATATTTCTGACCAATTCAAACACAAATTTACCATCACAATTGATCGGTGCTAAATCATTCTCCTGTGTACTATCAAATTGATCCTTCATTGCATGATACTTGTGTTTTTTTGGTAAGAATTGTCGGTGTCGCATGTACACCAACTTACATGAGAAAGGAAGGTACATTGATGATGTTTGGTACAGACATACTACATATCATGTCTTCCCTTTAACCTGTCTAGCTAGTGTCAAGCGTGCGAGATTGTCATTGATGGTAACAAAAATTATGGCATACAGTGTGAAACTCTCTTGTTTGTAAGCATCCCAAACACGGGCCCCATCTTCCCATAATTTTTTCATATCCTCCATTAAAGTTTCTAAAAAGACATCTATATCAATGCCAGCTTATTTAGGATCAGAAATAAGGATAGCTAACATAATATACTTCCTCTTGTGACACAGCCATGAAGGTATGTTGTATAGGCTTAGAATCACTGACCAACTACTATGTGGGTTTGTCATCTCACCAAAGGGATTCATTCTATCAGTACTTAAGCCTAGCCTTAAGTTATTTGGATCTCTGGCAAATTCAGGATGGTTAACGTCAAAGGTTTTCCATTGTCGAGCATCTACCTGGTGTCGAAGCTTCCCGTGCTTTTTGCGCCCATCAGAGGCCGCATGCTAGATTATAAGTTCAGCATCTCTAGAGTTGGAGAATAGTCGCTTCAATCAATCTATTACTAGCAGGTACCACATCACAAGTGTTGGAACTTTTCTTTCATCGACCTCTTGGTCATCCAGACCGCTAACAATGCATTTCTTCATCTTTCTCCCTTTCTTTTCATTTTGCTGATCCCCTGAACCTGAATCGTCACTTTGATCATTCCTTTTGTACCGATTAGATTGCACATTTGACATCTCACGTCGTTTGCGTACTCTTTGCGGTACAATATGCAGTAGTTTGGACAAGCGTGTATTTTTTGTATGCCTAGTGTCAATGGTGACAATAATTTCTTTGCAGGGTACGTGCTAGTTGGCAAATTGTTCGGTTTCAGTAATAAATTGGCTAAGAGCTCTAGCAATTCATTGAAGCTGGTGTCTGACCACCCATTCTTGGCCTTTAGTGTGAGAAGATCAAGCATCGTATGCAATATCATGTATTCCTTATCACATCCATTTGACTCAGCGTATGGAAGGTCTTTCAAAGCCTTCTCCAAAATATGTAAGTTGAATAAGCCTCTTATTTTGTTCTCCAGTATTTTCTCGCGCCCAATGTGGCGCAACAGTTCCTCGACATCGAAGCCTTCAATATCGTGACTTTCATGAACCACATTAAAATCATCGTTGTTTCTTTCTTCCCTCTGTTCTGTGTTGTTTCCTTCTGACCTTGCCTCTTCGATGTTGCATTCACCTCTTACCCTCTCTTTGTTGTATTCAATCCCAACTTCTTGTTCTCCACTGCTTGGTGTATTCGCTTGTGTCTCTACATGTTTGATTCATATTGAGTAGTTCTCAATGAAACTATTTTCCAACAAGTGCTCACGGATTGTTTCAGGCGTGTCAAGCATTACAATATTCTTGCACTTCTTACGTGAACATCATAATTTATTTGTTTTATATGTACATTTTTGGTCTTAGCGGCTTCGACAAATGAAGTGACTTTTTTGAAATATAGAAATGGATTTCCACCAGCGCCATTGTACATCTAAGATCTGTCCTCCATCTTCACAAATCACAAATAGAAAAAGAAATAGAGAAAAATTATAATATGGAGGATATAAAACTAGATATACAATTATTTTTTTACTCTCTCCCCTGCCCCCACCCCACCATAGTGTAGGTCTTATTATATATGTAAACTAGAGATCTATAGCTAATTAACTATGAACTAATACTCTTAGACAAATCAATATAAAGCAAAGATGTCAATAAAATTAGTTGCTATCTACAAAATCCCGCCCTAAATCTACGCCTGTACACGCTAGGTTTACTTCAAACACATAAAAACAATGTTCTGCCCTAAACCTAGAGTAAAACCACATCATAAGACCATAAAACTTCCAAAGATGACATGGATTTACCTTCTGGAGCAATATCCTTTGATTAAAAACGAAATCAAAACCGTCCCCCCTCGTATTCCAAATTTCTAAGCCGCCGTACGGACACACTGTACGAAACAGAATCGAATAGAGTGCCCCGATGGAAGGAAGGGGACGAGTATTTATACATGAACTAACAGTGTCAGACATATTGAGATCATCATAAACAACACAATACATGCGATAGCAGTATCTTCTGACCTACGACACCAAAAACCGACACTGCTACAAAATACTGGTTTCGGTTATGCTTGACATCAGCACGACTATTGACGCTCGTATCGCTCCGGGTCAACGCACCGAGAGCAATAAGTCGTGGGGGTCGCAACAGATCGGATCGGTGGGGTCGCATTTGATCGGTTCAAAAAAAGGGCAAGCATCACGATTTCGCCGTGAAGGGCAGCTAGGTTTACGAGCAAACCTGCAAAGTGGTAGACAACGCACTTTCGTGGCGAAGAATGACGAGTTTACGAGCAAACTAGCAAAGGCCGTTGAATGTCCCACCCGGGAGGGACCCCGTCTGCGCGTGAGCATCGCCGGACGTGCCTTAGGTCGGCTGACAGGCCCTAGGACGTCATCTATGGCCGTGGAGATCGGAGGATGAATAGAATGGGGGGTTGAAAGAGGATTAGGGTTTGGAGAGGTAAAAAACATAAAGGCAAGTTTGTATAGTAGATTGGGATGCCCCTCAATCAGCTAGAGGCCTCCTTTTATAGAGGTGGGATGACCTTACCTCGAGAGATCTCGGATCCTAAAGAATAGGATGGTAGTTTGCTCTTAAAACAACCGAAACTAACCTCACCGGACAGTTTGGCACATTGCCGGACACTCTGGTCATCGGACACTCCGGTACAGTGCCGGGTAGTTCATCGTGTAAACTCCAAAACCCGAGAGGGCTTTTCGGACAGTCCGGCAATATGCCGGACACTCCGGTGGGCAACGAGCGCCAACCCGAGAAGGCTTGCCAGACACTCCGACAAGGTACCAGACAGTCCGGTGGGCAAAACACTCAAACTCGAGAGGACTTGCCGGACACTCCGGCAAGGTACCGGACAGTTCGGTGGGCAAAAATGCCCAAACCCGAGACGGCTTACCAGAGACTCCGGCATTATGCCGGACACTCCGTTGGCATCAAATTTTTGAGTGTCAACACATGGCCTCCTATTTTTTGGTAAGGTTTACATACCAAAAAATATTCTTTACACTCAAAATTACTCTAAAGTGATAATCAAATAATCCATTGGCCATGTTTTCTTGCAAGATAATATTCATGTTTTTGGCTGAATGGAACTTAAGTACTTTGCCGCGCACTTGACAAGTATGACAAACACTCATATTATGGCACCTTTGTATGCCATGTATCTCAATATCGGTCTTTTGAATAATCTAAGACCGGATATTTGAAGCAAAAACTTGCGATCATGGACTCCTATGGGTGAAATATTCTCCATTACAACATTACTCGACGGCTTTTGCCCCCCCCCCCACCCCCCGCGACGAAATTGTGAGGAGCTCAACAATGGTTGGTCTAATTCATATGCTATAGACGTCATATGATCTTTTTCTCATATGAAGCAATGTTGTTCTGCATTTAAGCGTTCTCAAGATTTGAAAGTTCGGTAGTAGAACTTGGTAACTCATAAAAGCATTTACATACCGAATCTTGAACTTTTTTTGAAATATTGCATTAGAATCATACGGGCAAGCACTAAAAGATTCTTTAGTGCTCTAATTCGGCTCTATCAACTCTTTAGAACAAAGATAGCCAAATTATCCCAGCATCGGTAACTTCAAGCATCGGTCATTACAATTATGTTCCATTGATTTTGTGACCGGATACTTGTCATCCCCAATACATAGCAATAATCATTAATTAGCTGCATAAATGCCTAACAATATCGAACTCATAATATAAAGCTTAGCATCTAGGGATTCACCGATGTGAGCATTATGATCCATCCTTCACAGGACTGAATTGACCGAAATAAACTTTAAGAAGAAGTGCAAATGTCATGCATGTAATTATTTCGGTCTTCACACCCAAAAACAATTTAAGTAATGGCATGGCCATTGGAAAATAATCCTTCATGATATGCATAGTATTTGGGTGCCCACGGATTGAGGTAAATAAGCCAAGAAGGACAAGAACCAATAGCATGAGGATGAAACATATGCGTTGGTGTCATGGACAATGGATCATGATGAAGAAATGACCAAGAGTTTCGATGATTGGGCACATACCTTAATTTCTTCTTAGTCCTTTTCTTTTCACATATCTTCCTTGTGCCCATCACTTGACTATCGCTATTGTCATGTTCTTGCAAACTTTCTTTGGGAACCCATGCCATGCCCTTTTTTTCAATTCTTCCGTGCTAAGTTTTTGCAATTTCTTTATTTGCCAATTTGAGAAACTGAGTGGACCTCTCGGTTACGTCTTCGTCTTGGGAATTGGCAACACTAATTTGCTCTTGTGCTCTTTCAACGTCTTTGGTTCAGATTTGGCATCAAGAATATCAACACTTGGTAACTTCATCTTTTTGCCATTAATAGCTGAAGTTTTCAAAGCATAGATCGGCTTTCCATCACTTAGATTCAGATCTAAACTTTTATCCTTACGACCATCTTTTTTGACACGATAGCTTGTCGAACCACCTTCCTCTTTTGAGCTGTCAACCAATTCTTTTTTATCAAAACAGTCTTTTGAATATGGTTGTTTCCCGGTGGTTTGCTTTCTTTTGGTGCCATTGTGTTTATGACATGATTGAGGTTGCATCTTTGAACCATACCACTCTCACGATGAATAAGGATGGAAAACTACAGTGGGTGATCCATACGGCATTGTCATAATCGGCGTGAAGGAAAGATATTGAGCTTTCTCAAGTTTGTATTTTGGAGGTTTTCCTGATGGCTTAGGGTATTTGGCTTGTGATCATTTTTTGCACTTCCCCCTTTCACATATTTAGCCAAAAGCTTCTCGAAAGTAAGCTTTGGCTTTCTATCCATATGTTGGCCATGGAATATAGCTCCATTGGCTATTAGATTTTTGCTCATTTCATTGACCTTGTGAAAACCAAAATTTCCGTTTTGACAAACCAAACGTCTTGGTTTCTTCGGTTTCGCTAGGTTTGGCCGATTTGAAGTTGATCAGTTATGCCATTAACAAGCTTAAAAACCTTTTGTTGCCCCCCAGTGCATGATAGATCTACAATTTCTTTAACATCCTTACTTTCAACAATACCATCATGAATCTCATCGGCAACTACATTCTCTTCGTCAGAGGGATTTAAACTATTTTTACAAAGAATCAACTTGCTGCTTTTTGATGAATCGGTCGGTGACCGATTTGGTAATTCCTTGCTATCAAGACCAATTGGAGCCAACTGGTCATCCTTATGTGTTTCTCCAAAACTCAATCGACCTCCATCAATGGCCGATTGGACTTTTTGACGGAACACATTAAAATTGTTAGTACTGTGATCAAAAGAATTATGCCACCTACAATATGTTCGCATGCTTAAATCTTGGAGTGATGATATGACTTTATGATTCATGATCCTAATAAAATTATTCTGTAGCAAGTTATCAAATAGATCATCACACAAAGTCAAACCAAAAGTGTACTTTAGCCGATTCTTTTGAGGAGACGGCATTAAAACTAAGCAAATGAATGGTTCAGATTTCTCATCTATCCATTTGGCTACGCATTTACTTGTGTCTCTTTTGCCAGATGCTTTAGAATCTTTTATCACACTCGCATCGGTTTTTGCAACATTGGTTAATCTTGATTTTGTTCTTCTAAAACCCGAATGGCCACAAGCAAACCATTTAGATAAAAGCTTTGGCAATGACAAAGTTGAAACTTTGAATGCCACAATATTACTATTATCGGCCTTTCTAATTTTTAGATTGCATTGGCCGATAGTAAGTATAGACTCCATTGCTAACAAGTAATTTACCTTCCTCAACCTATCTCATAGAATTATCTATTGTGGCAGTGCTAACAGATGCATCAATTGAAAACTCATGATCTGAATGGGAATTAGGCAAAGTATTTATAAAGCATACCTTATCAAATATATTGGAGAGGCGCGGAACCTTGATATGGATATGTGAAGACCGGAAGTTCCGATTCATGAAGCCGACAGTCCCGACTTTTTTGTAGCTGTTGGAAATCACCAAATTGTGGTATGGCAGCGCCTTTGTCTTCTTTTCATCTTTGTCTCCATGTTTTTGTTGATGCTCTTTATTAATCAAACCTTGTTTGGTTAGGGAATAATCACTTGACAAACATATTACTTCTTTAGGAAAATCAAACACAGACACCTTTTTACATTTGATATCCTTATGTGTAGCCGCGTTTATTTCCTCGATTTCACTTGTAGCCGATGATTCAGTAATAATCGGCTGATTACAGAAACGGCTTTTGATCATTGCTAGAAATTCTACAAATTCTGCCCCTAAGTTTTCCTTGACATTCAAGTATTCGTTCGAAGGCGAAATAGGAGATATTACTGAATTTTCATTTATTCGGCTATGATTATTATTTGAGTCCACAGCCGAATTAGTGGGCGATACATTTGCAAGTGTAGCATGTGGAGGTATGCGAATGCTTGCTCAATTTGCATTAATTCGGCTACCATTTTCAATAACGTAAGGAGCTGAATTATGATCATAAGGACTTGAGTATGGAACTGAATTCGTAGATGTAACCCCCACTCTAGCAATATGCGAAGTATCATATGGCACTTGAGAACAATTAAACGACAAATGTGAACTAGCATGGCCATATGTGTCGTACATCGGCACATTATATGTAGGTATCATGGTGGTGCAATTGGTGCCGACGCATTAAAAGAAGAAACACTATATTGATCATTCATAAAACTACTAGAATTTGGCATTTCATAAAGCCTGGCTGAACTCATCATGTTGGCCTGATCTTGATGGCTATTCATCGGCGTATGAGCTTGCCCCATTGCCGATGCATGAGGGTATGTGTATTGGATGTTGCGAGTAGAATTTAAACTTGGATTAAATGCATCATGAACGATGAGTCTTTGCACGTATTGTGAATGATGATTCGAATAGTTAAGACCACTACATGTATAATGACTAATTGATGCAATATGCTCATTACAATATCTAGCAACATTAACACTAGGATTTGCGGTATTTGCAAGATAATCATTAGGTAATGATATTGCACTTGAATATTCTGCCTTGTAATCATCGTAGCGGTGTGGGTAGCTCGTCATGTGTTTGCTTCTATTCAACTTGATCAAACCGCAACAACAAGATAGCCTCGATTCCTTCTTTTTGCGAGTAAAATCTGCAACAAAAATAAGAACAACCGCAAATAGATGCAATCGGCCTAAAGAGGCTAGACACAATAGTGACGACAAATCACAAAGATGGATCAATTAGCGAAAAGGCTAGGTCAAAAAAATCGGTTGTTATGATGAAAACCGAATGATCTTCCCCAGCGGAGTCGCCAAAAAGTGTGTTGACGCTCTGATCGCTCCGAGTCAACGTATCGAGAGCACTAGGTCGTGCGTGTCCCAACGGACCGAATCGGCGGGATCGCCTTCGATCGGTTTGGGAAAAGGGCAAGTATCATGATTTTGCCTTGAAGGGCGGCTAGGTTTATGAGCAAACCTGCAAAGTGGTAGACGATGCGCTTTCGTTGCGAAGAACGACTAGTTTACGAGCAAACTAGCAAAGGCCGTCGAATGTCCCGCCCGATAGGGACCCCTTCTGCGCGTGAGCGTTGCCGAACCTACCTTAGGTCGGCTGGCAGGCCCTAGGGCGTCATCTATGGTCATGGAGACCGGAGGATGAACAACATGGGGGGGTTGGAAGAGAATTAGGGTTTGAAGAGGTAAAAAACATAAAGGCAAGTTTGTAGAGTAGATTGGGATGCCCCTCAATCGGCCAGAGGCTTCTTTTTATAGAGGTAGGGTGGTCTTACCCCGAGGGATCTCGGATCATAAAGAATAGGGCGGTAGTTTGCTCTTAAAACAACCGAAACCGATCTCACCGGACAGTCCGACACATTGCCGGACACTCCAGTCACCGGACACTCTGGTACAGTGCTGGATAGTCCGTCATGTAAACTCCGAAACTTGAGAGGGCTTGCCGAACAGTTCGACAACCGGACACTCCGGTGGGTAACGAGCCCCAACCCGAGAAGGTTTACCGGACACTTCGGCAAGGTACCGGACAATCCGATGCGTAAAACGCTCAAACCCAAGAGGACTTGCGGAAACTTCGGCAAGGTACCGGATAGTCCGGTGGGCAAAAATGCCTAAACTTGAGACGGCTTATCAGAGACTCTCACATTGTGCCGGACACTTCGATGGCGTCAAATTTTTGAGTGTCAACAACGACCAACACTGATATGTTCATTATCAGTGTCGGTTTTTTTAATCATGTTTGTTTGACACTATTGTGTTTTTTTTAGTGTCGGATGTGGATGAAAAAAACAAAGATCGACACTGGTGTCGTGCTGTGTAGTATCGGTTGCGAGTGATGTCTTCGAGGACCGACATTATTAAGTAATGCCAGCAATTAGTGTCGTTTTGTATGATGATGTCCCTTGCGTCATGCGTCAGACACTGTTACAATCACAACAGTGTCGGGTCGTAACATTGGGCGGCCATCGCGACTTGTTAGTGCCGGCTATTAGGTTGGCCCGACATTGTAATTTTTTTAGTGACACCGTAGGTCGTTTTGTAGTAGTGAAAGTTTCTTCAATCTTCTTATGGCAAATGTACTATGAGAGATTGCAAAGTGGAGTTTGCGTGGAGGGGCGAGGATGGAAATGCAGTGACGGATGTGCTTTATGTCAACGGATTGATACAGTGGATCATGTTTTTTTTTTACCGGTTCTCTTTCGAAGTTCGCATGGTGCGTGATTAGGGAGACTCTCAGGTGGGACTGACATCCCATAGCTGTTACTGATTTCTAGGAAAATTAGACATACAATAAATTAACACTCCCAAAATCCAATGGCCTTTTCCTTTTTCTGGTCTTTCTTGGGCTTTTGTGGAAAACCAGAAATAAGATGGCGAGTAGAAAGAAGTTTCTCCTCCCAACCGATGCTTTTGGTATCTCGTTTTTTTAAGAAGGGAAAGTTCTAAAGAAGGGACGGGAGGCGGAGAAGGTACATGGAGCTCACTCAAATATTGTTATCGAAGCTGCTTGACAGACCGCGGATACATTTCAGTTCGGATGTGTTTGAGCTTTAGCTTTTGGATGTAATTCGTGTCCTGATCTTTATGCTTTGCCCTGTCAGTGGTAAGTTCATTTCTGGTGAGAGAATATGGTGCTTCTGTCAACTTGTTAGCCTTTCGCTGTTATCCTTGTCTCGGTTTGTAGATTTTATTTCTAGTTACTGTTACAGCCCCTGTTTTCGCTTTGATATTTGTAAAATCCCCCCCC
>BCLF01000005.1:2576089-2600533 GCA_001602275.1 Zoysia japonica
CCCCCCCCCCCCCCGGGTGTTCCCAAACCTATTTGGCTTTCAATAAAAGCTGAGAGAACTCTCTTATAAAAAAAATCGTTTTTATTATAATGGGCATGACTCCTAGCAGATAGTAACGTCTTTCTCTATAGAAATGTCGTCTTTGCATATTTTATAAAAAATAATCGAAAATCTGAAAGCACAAGTGTAACTCAGCTGTGTTGGAAACTAGCCAACAGGATTCAATTCCCAAACTCAGTACGGGTACGGCATTTAGGTTTTTTTTTTTCCCGGAAGGCGATGCCCATGGACAGCGAGGTGCTTGTGATGACTCCGTGAATCTCAAGATGAATCAGCCGATTCCTTCGAAGGAGGAATAACTTGTTCGTTAAAAAATAAAAAAGTTATCTATCTTTCTACTTTTTTTTTCTTCTCTGGTGCATGTATTTTTTTTCTCTTTTTTTATAATTTATGTGCTTAAATCACAAAAGTAGACGAGGGAGTACTAGCACATATATTAGCTATTGTACTCTCTCTTTTCATTATTATAAATCATTCTAAATGTAAACATAGGAATTATGAGAGGAAAAAAAATATGGTACGTAGAGAAGGAGAAAAAAAATAAATATAAAAATTTATTAGAAATAAAAAAATATATTAGAAAAAAAAAAGTGCACTACTAGAAGTGAGGATAGGACGGAAGAGAGCAGGAGATGTTCTCTGACATATCAGTGATGCGAATGATGTGAAATCATATTGACATCCACGTTGGAGACGAAAATATCGCGCTGGGGGTTCGGTGTGAGGCCAAAAATAATCAACAGGATGGAGATCAATAGATAGAAGCCACAAATCTGAGGGCCGTGTAGGCAAGTACAGTGCAGATATTCCGGCGCCGGCGCCCTTCCGGCGTCGCCTTGCCGCAACATCCTGGCCCTCTCTCGGCCCTGCTACTACTAAGACTAGTACTACCTATCAGTTGCACGCGATCATTGCGGCACCGGACCCGGTGGTCTCGATCTTTTCGCTTGCTCATCAAATGCACGAACATCACAGCAGCGAGGAGCTAGGAGTAGCTAGCTAGGGGCGATGGCCTTGGGCCCGCATGCATGTCAGATCCCCTGATCTCGACCCGGCGGTCACTACGACTGCTCGTCAATCGCTAGATGCAGATTGTGATTAGGGATCCTTAGTAATCGTGTTAATACACTCCGACATGCTCCTAATACGTGCAAAAATAAACATCCTGATCTGATGTCAGCCACTGATCATCCATGCAACCAATAGGTGGCAATGTTTTTTTAAACTGCCTTTGCAATCTAGGAATTTTACAGTAATTCTATAGAAATTTCACAAAAATCATTTTAATATAAAAAACATACTATTTCAGTTCACTTTTATTTGTCATTTTATTCTTTAAAATTTATTTTCAAATAGTATTACTTGCTATTTCTATTTTTTAATACGCATTTCTCTTTTCCTAACACATATTTCTCACTTTCTAATATATTTTCTCTCTTTTTAAAATACAGTATTACTTGCTATTCCTACTTTTTAATACGCATTTCTCTTTTCCTAACACATATTTCTCACTTTCTAATATATTTTCTCTCTTTTTAATACACATTTTCTTTCTTTCTGGTATTTTTTTAATTCTCACGTCCAGAGTTAGATTGATAATTAAAGGGGAACGGTGGGAGTAGGATTTTAAAACTTCCCGCAATACAAATACGGTTTTAAACTCTATTTTATCATGCAATTTGCGGAGGCCTCTGATCCCACGAAAAAAATGGACGGTGGATAACATTGCACATACAGTGTCCCATTTTAAGGCCCCGTTTGAATCCCACCGGATTTTGATAATTTGAGTAAAAATAATTTTACAGATATCTAAACAGATGAGTTTTTAAAGAATTATAAAATTCAATAAAATCTCATAACTTTAAATATTATTTAAAATTATATACTATAATACACATTAATATATCTAAAATGATAAAATCTTGTAATCCAAATAACTAAGATTTTGAATTTATAGAATCTGAATTCAAAAATTTAAATAAAATCTCGTAATTCAAATAAGTAAGATTCTAAATTCTTATAATCTAGATTTAAAATCCAAAAATTCATAATTCGGATTCTAAGATTCAAACGCTACAAGAAAACTCGTCGTGTCCAACATAAGGGTGCACGTGCTACTAGCAGACAGCGGAGGAACGCACTGCATGCTGATGGACGCTGCATCCTCCTGTGTTCGTACTCCTTACCTGTAGGCAGGAGTCCTGTAGGCAGGAGTCCTAGGGATCGGTCCTACTAGCTATGTGCGAGTACCTCAAGTAGTCCACGCACCAGCACGCGGTAAAACTGTTCTCGCAATCTAAACCTATTTTTATTACAAGTTATTCCTGCACACGCAAATTAAAAAAAATAGAAAAAAATGAGATGTTTTAAAAATAAAAAGAAGAAAGATAGAGTAAAAATATATTAAAAAGAAAAAATTGTCTCGAAAAATAAAAATCACTTAAAAATTTTGAGAAGGGACAGAGTTGAGTAGAGACGTAGAGATTTTTTACAAATAAATAAAAATTTGGTCACATAATTTGATCTGATCCTCAACACAATTAATTTATTTTTTCCACCAGGACAGGTCTACGCACCAGTTCACCACGCCTTTGGTCACCCTAGTCCTGGCGCGCGCATCGGCCGGCTTTTCATTGTGTGGCTGGCTCTTATTCGTATCCGAGTTATTGTCGTGGCTGCTTCAGCTAGCTTACAAATATTTCAGATATATCGGCACAAATATTCGTCCATCTACACATCATATCACTGCCCGATACTTACAAGTTCGCCAAGATCCTTGGGTACAAACAGTTCCTCCCTCTGTCTATAAATATTTCTTAGTTTTGTTACTCTCTAAACTTGGCTAATAATATCTAAATAAATTAGTTATTTCAAAGATCAATAGGTAGTACTGTACTATTATGATACTAGTAGATTTTGTGATGAACTTAACATCATTTATACTTTTTAAAAATTTAACATCATTTATACTTGTATTAGGAATGAAGAAAATTATATTTGAAAGCAAAGTGAAAAAAGTGAAAAAAGCGTGGGAATGAAAGAGAAGTGAAAAAAGTGAGATGTGTTGGAAACGAGAAAAAGAGATAGAGATATATATGTATTAAGAATGAAAAAAAATGTATTTGAAGGTGACGATTACAAATAAATTGAAAATTTTTGTAAGCTCTGTAAGATGTCAAGTAATATGACGGAGGAGGGAGTACGGTTTTTTTTTTTTACTGCTGCACCACAGCCTACTCTTACACAAATGATTCAAAACCCTAGGAGAAATAGTTGTCGTTGCTGGCCACTGATCGACCACTGCCGCCGACGACTGTCACTGACTCGGCTCTCGCTCTCCGCCTCGAGAGCTTGCATGGGCAAGGGAAGGTAAAGCTGCCTTTATCCCACGTTCCACCCACCTATGGTGCGGTCACTAGGGAGCCGTCGAGGATAACGTTGAGATGGGTGAAAAAATCGAGTCAATTTTTTTCGAAATTCGGTGTGGCACCGCGTAGGCAACTGTGTTGCATAGCTGGTCTGCGGAACATGGATGGAAAGATCATTGTTCGGAGAACTTTGCAATTTTGTGTTCGGTCGCACATGAGGGAGCAGTTCACCGCGCTGGAACCAGAATGAAGGTGTTGGTGTGGGTTAATTAACGGATAAATTCTTTATCATTTTTTATCAACCACTAATATTAATTTTCTTTTTTTATTTATCACTCATACATTTGGAGCTTAAAATAACTTTTTCCCCTCTCTGTTATTTTTTTTAAGTTTCCTCATTACCAATTTAATGGATGCCGTAGGAATTAGTACTTTTGCACGAATTCACATTATAGCTCACGATCTCAAAAAATAAATAAAATGGTCCAGATAAAATTTTAAAATTAGAATTGAAAGTGCAAATTGTTCCTTGTGACAAATTTATAATCTCCCAAACCAAACAATGTCCACTAAAATAGGTAGTGAGAAAAGTTAGCCAAAAAAAATAGAGAAAAATAAATCTTTTAAGTCTTCAAATGTGTAGAAGTGGTGAATAAGGAAATAAAATTAACATTGCTAATTAATAAGAAAATTAAAAATTCTAAGTGGTTAATAAGGAACTTTAATTTTTTTATGGTTGATAAGGAATTGCCCTTAATTAACATCCTCCTACCACCGATCTGATCTGCTCTGCTCTTTTCTGCTGTGCAAATGCATGTCGCAACGGTCTTGAGAAATGTTGTGAAAAAGATGTATCGTCGCAGATGAGGCACAGTCTAAACATCATTAGTGATTTGATTTCATGTATTTTGAAGCAACAATGGATGTTTACGTAGCATTAGTGATAAATGCGTGTTCTAATCAGCAGGCCAACTTGGCTGGTGGGATATTGTGAACAATTGTCATGTGGATCATCTAATTTAATACTTCCTCCGTTCTAAAATTATTATCACTGTTGACTTCTAACATTATCTTTGACCATACATCTTATTCAAAATATTAGTTCAAAGATAAATTAAATTATAACAACATATATAATATTTATCAAAAAAATTTAAATAAAACAAATAATTAAAATTAATGTTAAAAGTCAACAACAACAATACTAACTTGTAAGCACCTCATGTGGATTCCTTGGAGTGCCAACAAGAGTGATCGATAGTTGCAAGACCCTATCGACGGGCGAGTCCGTCGCCTACAGTCCGGTGGCCGTAAGAATCGATTATTCCGAAGGGAAGGTTGGTCACGTCCTGAGTAATACTATTCCTACGTGATTGCATGTGGCTCGCGCCACGCGCGATGCCGAGGAGGAGGAGTACACTCGCCCGGCCGGCCACTAAAGCTTGCTTCACCCTAGCTCGCTCATCGTGGCGCGATGCCGAGGAGGAGGAGTACACTCGCCCGGCCGGCCACTAAAGCTTGCTTCACCCTAGCTCACACACGATGAGCATACGCCCATTTTGTTTCTTGCGGGGTGGATGAGGGGCGGACGGGCGGTGCTTCAGCTGGCTCGACGGTGCTACTCCCTCTCACATTAATTTCTGGTTTGGTTCAGACTCAAATAGTTTCAACTTTACTAATACTATTTCCGCTGATGAATTATTTAAAAGACCAAAAAATATTTATTATAATAGTTAATTTTATAATGAATCTAACAAGACCAATTAGAACTGTTTGACATTGACTAAATCTAGAAATGTTAACATTTTTAGAGTATATATGTTTGATCTAATTTGCTTCTTTTATTGTTGCTTTCTATTGGGCAGATTTTAAGTTGGACCCAAATCACTGTAGACAATCCATTTGAATAGATCTTGATAATTAAATTGGTCTTTTAACTCTTAGGAGGTAAAAATTCTCCTATAATCATTAATTGCCACACTATCCAATTTTAAAGGTAATTTATTTTTAAAAAAAATAATCCATGTGTTTGTTTTCTGGAACATTTTTATCCTATAAGAATTAATTGAAAAGTACTCTCTCCGGTTTTAAATTATTGACATCGTTGACTTCTAATATCAACTTTGACCATTCGTTTTATTAAATAATTATTCCAATGTTGTAAAATTATTAGTCATCATTTAAATACCACTAACGATAATGCAAATAATAATAAAATTTTACACATTTGAATATATTTTTTAAATAAGATAAATAGTAAATGTTGATGTAAGTAAATAATGTCAATATTATAAAACTGAATGGAGTAATGTGTTTGTTTGGAAACAATCATGATTTAGGGAGCGAGTGCCGGTTGAGATGAATTTGTATTCTTTTTATTTTTCTATTATAAAAATTATTGGCTGAGATCAATTACTGTCTATATGCATTTGATCTACTTTTAGAGGAGCTCTCTTATAATTAGCTGATTGGCCCAAGAAAACGCCGTGCAACCAGCGACGAGTAGTGCAAGAGAAGATGGCGGCACTGTTCGTCCTCAATTGCGTCCTCAAGACGCTCCCGAACACGATGGCGGCGGATTCCGCCGCCCCCGTCCTCGACGAGCTCCTTGGCGAGTTCGCCAACGCCATCTCCGCGGAGGTCCGCTCGGATCCCGACGCCGTCGCGCTTGCGTCGACCGACTTTGGCCACAACGTGTCCTTCTCGTCCGATCGGCCGGCCGCCGTGTTCTACCCCTCGTGCCCGGCCGACATCGCCTCTCTGGTGCGGGCGTCGTTTGGGTCCGCGTCTCCATTTCCGGTGTCGGCGCAGGGGTGCTGCCACTCCACCAACGGCCAGGCGTCGGCTCCTGGCGGCGTCGTCATCGACATGCCGTCGCTGGGCCGCCACTCAACCGTCGGCGAAGAGTCGTCCGCGCGGCTCGCCGTCTCGGTGGAGGGCCGCTACATAGACGCCGGCGGCGAGCAGCTGTGGGTGGACGTGCTGCACGCCGCCCTGGCCCACGTCCTCACCCCGCGCTCGTGGACGGACTACCTCCACCTCACCGTGGGTGGCACGCTCTCCAACGCCGGCATCAGCGGCCAGGCGTTCCGCCACGGCCCACAGATATCCAACGTCCACGAACTCGACGTCGTCACTGGTAACTATACGTACTTCTGCACACATAACTATCCGACCCGATCCATGGTCACGTCACATAACCATGATACACACGATCGACATTTGTCGGGGCGATCGAATATTTATTTAGGAACCGGGGAGATGGTGACGTGCTCCAGGGATAAGGACGCCGACCTCTTCAGTGCCGTGCTCGGCGGGCTGGGGCAGTTCGGCATCATAACGCGGGCGCGGATACCGCTAGAACCAGCGCCGGCGAGGGCGCTGTGGGTGCGGCTCGTCTACGCGGACGCCGCGACCCTGACGGGCGACCAGGAGCGGCTCATCGACGTGCGCGGCGCGCTGGCCGGGATCATGGACTACGTCGAGGGCTCCGTCCTCACGGACTACCAGGGCCTCGTCGGGAGCTGGCGCTCGCAGCCGCCGTCGTCGTCCTTCTTCACGGAGGCCGACGGGGCGCGCGTCGCGGCGCTGGCCGAGGAGGCCGGTGGCGTCCTGTACTGCCTCGAGGGCGCTGTATACTACGACGGCGCCGGCGACACGTCCGCCCAAGATGCTGACAAGGTAATGAATTAAAAACCCGGAACTCTTACCGACATGAACAGTGCATATATACTCTTCGGTTAAAAAAAATGTCTTAAAATAAAAATTACAAATAACTTTTAACTTATAAAAAAATACTCCTTTCGTTAAAAAAATTCGTTTTAAAAAATGACACGGTCTCTAAAATATAATTTTAACTTATTTTTCTAAAAAACTATTTATTACATACAAAGTAATATGTGAGTATTTTATGAAAGTATTTTTAAAGATGAATCTAATAATATGATTTTCACATTTCTAAATTTAATAATTCAAATTTTATTTGTAATTTATATTTTAAACGTATGATTAAAACATTATTTAAAACGACTTCCTTTGTGAACGAAATGGAGTACTTTTATAAATATTTGATAAATATTTTATACTGTCAAATAAGAGTTAAAGTTCTTCTTTTTGTTTCTAAATTGTTGTTGCCTGTCGTTGTTGACTTCTAACATTAACTTTAACTGTTTGTCGTATTTAAAAAAGTTTGATGAATATCATATATTTTGTTAAAATTTACTTTATCATTAGAGTTTTATATTTCAATTATAACTTATAATTTTACATATTTGAATTAATTTTTTAAATAAAATGAATAGTAAGTCAATGGCGACAACAATTTAGAAATGGAAAGAATACTCCACTACCTCCGTTCTTAAATTGATGCCGTCGTTGAGTTCTAACTTCAACTTTGACCATTTGTTTTATTTAATTTATTTTTTATAAATGTCATATAATTTGTTATAATTTGATTTATCATTAGAGTTATTTGAATCACAACTTAAAATTTTACACATTTATACTATTTTTTTAATAAAATGAATGATCAAAATAGATGTTAAAAATTAATGACAACAACAATTTATAAAGACTTTTCAAAAAAACTTTTTTTTAACCGGATGGAGTATACATATAGACCAAGACTGTGTCCAGCTTTTTGGCACGCAAGCATGCGACGCATGCAAGCTTGCGCGGCTCAGATTCCAAAATGGCAGGTGGGGCTAGCGAGCAGCTGCACAGCGTCAAAGTCGTGGAACGCAACATCGTACTTGGCCTGGCTTTCTTTTGTCGGTCCAGTGTGGTGCGTCCCACGTGCGTCCCCTACGGGAATTTCGATCAAACATGTGGGTCCTAGGTCTATGTCACAGGATAATTTAACATATTAGTTTCGTAAAATGAGTATGTCTTTAAATAATATATATATAACTTTAACAATATACAAATATATATTATAATAACTATGTGTTATAAAAATATGTTTTATGATGAATTTAAATTTACAAATATTATATACTCTCTCTGTCCCTAATTACTTTTTTATTTGTCATTCTCACTTTTTAATACACCTTTTTTTATTCTCAATACATCTTTATCTCTATCTCTCTCCTCCTCGTTTTCAGGGCATCTCACCTTTTCTACCGTCCTTAATCTTCTTCATGTTCACATCTAAAACGTCAAGTAAAAAGGGACGGAGAGAGTAGTTAAGTTAATTGAGTATATAGAAATTATTGGGATAACACAGAACCCAAATATAATTTTTTTAAGAATAAATATCACAAAGATATAGCTAGTTTCTTAAAATTATTACAAAACTACATATTTAAGACATTGTTTCACAATACTACAGATTTACTATATATATATTTATCACAAAACTAGTGATTTAAGTAAGTTTTTCATAAAACTACATATTTATGTGCATAAGTATCATGAAACAACAATTTTACATGGCTTACATTTATAGTTTTGTGATATATTTTTTTAAATCTGTAGTTTTATGATACACAGATACACTAAAACTTAATTAGTTTTATGAAATAATGTTTTAAGTTTGTAGTTTTGTGAAATTTAATATATTTTTTAAGAAAGGATGGAGTAAGTATGTTAATAATCATGTATCATTTTAAAGAACAAAAATTATAAAACATTATTATGAAACAAATTTTCATGATGAATTTGACATTGATCAACTTCACGTTATTTTTTAGAGCAAATCCCTTATGAGCCACTGGAAAAAAAAAATCTCAATGCCCTCTCAGCAATGCAAAAATAATTTTGCCTTCTTTGCCCTCATTTGAGATTTTCCTTCCCCATACACCACTCCCGAGTAGAAAAATACTCTGAAATATTTTTTCATCGAAGATATAACCTAAAACTATTTTTTTTATAAAATATTATACCACGTCTAAAAATAAGGTAAATCGAATTCATAATATATGTTCAATTTGCAGTGGGCTCTGTTACCACAAAAATTATTCATCGCTATGTGCCCTATTATCACAAAATTGACATGGATATTGAATCGTACAATTAAAACCAACTTCTGTGTGTTGTCTATGCATTCACGCTTGCAGCACATTACTTAATTTAGGGAGTGAAATGCATCATATATCCTTAAGCTATTTGGGTATGATCATATAGGTCCCTAAATTCTTAAAGTGACCATCCAGGTCTATGAACTATTTAGGTTTGGTCATCTAGGTCCCTTAACTCTTACAGTCACAGTCAAGGTCTCTAAACAAATTAAAAGGTATATGTCCAGATCCATACCCTTTCGTCAGTGAGAAAAATCCGATACAGCCATGCCAGTATGAACGGTGAGTCACGGTGCCTAGGTCCACCTCTCTGAACCGCCGGCCAAATCCACTCGTGCTAGCCGCCTCCTCCACGAGCTCATGCCGGCCGCATCCCTCGAGAACTCGCGACGGTGCATCTCCTGTGAGCTCTCGCTTGCCACCTCACTCATGCCGCCACGGCCCTCGTCACCTCTCGTCACTATCTAGCCCCACCTCACCAAGTGTCCCGACGGGTAGCCGCACAGGAATCGGGTATTCGCGGATAGCGGGTGCAGATAGCATTTCATGCCCATGACAGGTATCAGGCACGGTTACGAAATTCAGCTTGTGGATATAGGTATACCAAGGTGCTATCCGTAGATAATTTACCAATTGTCATCTTTAATGATGAGTAACATGGTGGAAACATTAGCGCTAATAAATTATTGTATCTATGCACCATATGCGAGCTTCCCTCCACCACCACACACATGGCACTGTTTCCATGGTAATAGGATTGTGGGAATATGACCTGGGCAAATATCTCTTAATTAGTTTAGGAACTTAGATGGTCACTTTAAGAGTTGAGGACTTAGATGACCATACATAGATAGTTTAGAGACCTAGATGGTCATTTTAAAAGTTAAGGGACGTGTGGTGCATTTCACTCAAATTTAGGCCTAGCAAAGATAAAGCTTGGCATCACATGCGTTCATATACGTAGCCATTTTCATCATCAACTTCTAGTTAGCTAAGCGCCTAACCATGACACCCGTTTTTCGATTTTACATTTATGATGTAAGGATAATATTATTGCCTATAGTGTTTAAGATGAACTAAATGGGTTATCAAGGCCAAAAAAAGTTACTTAAATTTGAACATGAATGCTAATTAATACTCCCTCTAATTTTAAAGTGAGGTCGCCTTTGACTTTTAATGTTATCTACAAAGTGTATAATATTTATCTACTATTTTGAATAAGGAAAAGTTTCGAACACCATGACATGCATGCATGCAGGGACTGGATTTGCTGCTGCGGGAGCTGCGCTACGTGCGGGGCCTGGCGTTTGTGCGGGACGTGTCGTACGTGGAATTCCTCGACCGCGTTCACGTCGGCGAGCTCAAGCTCCGCGCCGCGGGGCTCTGGGACGTGCCGCACCCGTGGCTGAACCTCTTTCTCCCGCGGTCCCGCATCCTGGACTTCGCCGCCGGCGTCTTCCATGGAGTGCTCCACCACGACCGCCGTGCTCTGGGCCCCATCCTCATCTACCCAATGAACCGTGGCAAGTGGGACACCAACATGTCGGCGGTTCTCCCCAACGGAGACGAGGAGGAGGTATTCTACACAGTGGCCATTCTGCGGTCGGCGGTGGCGGAAGGCGACCTCCGGCGGATGGAGGAGCAGAACGCGGGGGTCATGCAATTCTGCGAGGGCGCCGGGATTCCGTACGTGCAGTACCTGCCCTGGTACGCGACGCAGGCGGAGTGGGCGGCGAGACACTTCGGGCCCGGCAGGTGGGCCTGGTTCGTCGAGCGCAAGAGCAGGTACGACCCCAAGGCTATCCTGTCGCGTGGGCAGAGGATTTTCTCGAACCCACTTGCTTGATGACGGCGGATGCGCAGGGCTGCGGCGGGAGATCATTATTAGTCTTTTTGCATGTCAGCATGTTTCTGTGTATTTAAGGCCCCGTTTGTTTCCGTATTAAATTATATAATCTAATATTATAATCTATAATTATATAATTTTAAATCATAATTTAAAGATTATAATCTATTACTATTTATTTGAAAGTCTAAATTATTAGTCAGATTATTCTTATTATTTGTATTAATAAAGTACTATAAATGGTGGAGTGTATGTCGTAGAAATAGTGAGACGGAAGGGTAAGTAATTTTGATAAAAGGAGCATGAGTAGTGAGTTTTTTATAGCAAATAATTTGAAATAATCTCCTTTAAAATAGATTATTAGAATATCATAATCTAAGATCTCAGATTATATAATTCAGATAAATAATCTATCTGTTTATTTTCTGATCAAATTATTTAATTTAGATTATATAATCTAAGCGAATAATAATCTGAAACAAACATGTCCTAAACCGAACACTACAAGTGGAGCATCAGAACTGCACTACAGGAAGAATGTGTAAACCTGTGAATGCGCCGAAAACTAAGGGGTCGTTGCACTGTAGGGTACCGTAGCTACAGTGCATAAGTCAAAAAAATACAGTGCATAATTTATATGAATAGTGTTTTTACGTATCTACAGTATATAAACAGTTACCTAAGCTGGCAGAGAAAAACCCTGCCAAACACACCCTAAATCTAAACCTGAACCAAACTGATTTGCTGTAATAAAGGCAGCTTAATCCACACCATTCCACTAATATTTATTTATTTAAAAAAGTGGAGGGGTTGCACAAAATCAACTCAATCCACACCGGTCCAAAGGTTTAGAACCCGTTTCCAAACTGTTTGGACATAGTAGATCCAGACAACCTGTTGTTTGCAGCTAGGAACTGATTCGACCACCACATCAAGCAACCCCTGCCTGCTCGCACCTGAGACAATGCGTAGTGGGACTGATCTTGTTGCTCACTCGTCTGGCCAGAGGCCACTAATAATCGTGATGAGCAACCACCAGCAGGAAGAAAGCAAAATTGAATTTAGGCAAGCAACACAAAAGCCAAGCGAGCAGCGCAACAACGTACTGGGCGGAGGCAACGTTGTTGGTCGTGGGCGCGTTAACGACGAGGCGCACAACCCGCCTCAGTGGCGGCCTAGAGGTCGACGTTGTCGATCCCGAAGCCGCCGCGGCCGACGCGGCGCAACTGGCCGTGGTGCTGATCGTCGTCGACTGACTACCAAGATCTAGCGGTTTGAACTGGGTGGGAGAGGGTTGAGGCAGCAGCACCGGGCCGAGGGCCTTAGGGACGGTTGAGGCATGGCGTGGCTCCGACGGCAGCTTTGTTGTGTCGATACTGGAGTCGGGTACCGGGGTAGGGTTGGCCGTCGAGACGCGCGAGTCACTTTCGCTTGCTGCAGCCTCGCTCGCTCGCTGGCATTTTGCTGGTTCGTGCAACTGGTGTGGGTCTGCGAGCTTAAACCATATAGAATCAAATTACTTGGACCAAATTAAACTATTTTGGGCAGCAACCAAACCAAACCAATCCATTTTATTTGTCACCTCATTTCAACCCATTCAAATTGCATCAGAAGCAAGAACCAGATTGTTGGAACCAATTCCAACTCAATCCATTCCCAGGTTTAAGAATGTGCTTGGTAGGATGGATGAAACTTGATGTTATCGTAAAGTACCATACAGTTCTTTTTTAATCTGTTTGGTCACCATCAAACTAGATAGTTATCCGATTTTAAAGAATATTCTCGATAGATGCTAGATGGAGTTGTACAAATTTTTTAGGATGTGTTTGGCATGGCTCCAGCGCAAAACTCTAGTTTGGAGATGTAAAAAAACTAGCTAAACACCCCAACTCTCAAATTTTATGGAGCAGCTCAACTCCACGGAGTCGGTGGAGCTCCAGTTCATTTTTTCAGAACACCTTTCTTTCTCCGCAAATAATTGAAACAGATCTAGTCGCGGAGTTATACGTTATTTACCCACCATTACCATTGGTTACATAAATTAAACTTCGTTCTTTTATCTTCTTCCATCTCAATTTCCTCTTTCCCTCACCTATTCATGCTTGCTCATCCGGCTGAGTCCATGACTGGCGGTGCAACGACTGCTCGAAGGCGGCGACCCGCCTTCTCCAACTGAGCCTGCGCCAATGCCCTGATCTACCCCTAGCTACGCCACCCCCAGCCCCTGGCCTACACTGCCACCACGAAGCTGTGCCCGCCCCCCTCGGCGTTGTGGTCTCGAAGCCAGACCCCCTGTACAGCCTCCTGTGTGCTTTGAATCCGAGCTTCTGTGCCTACCACAGCCACCCAAGGTTTACAAAACCACCCAAACCGGGCCGGTTTTCACAAAAACTGGTCAAATTGATCCAGTCCGGTCTGGTTTGGGCGGTTCACTGGTTTTCGAATTCAAATTTTTTTGAATTTTAAAAATTTGATAGATTTTGATATACAAAATATAAGACTACATTAAAAATGCAACAATCTGGTTGAGTCAGTTTTTAGAAATTGTGGACGTTGCAATGGAAAAATAGGAAAGGACACCTTATCCACCCCGATCACCCGCCAGCCTCATACTCACTCCTGTGACCTCTGTCCGAAAATCCACAAGCGCATCTGCCGCTCCCCCTCGCCGTCCGCCACCGGGCTGCAGGAAACCGCCCGCCGGAACCGGCTAACCGTCTTGTAGTTGCGGCTATTCGAGCGGTGCGCGTCCCAGCCGAAACCGAGTGGCAAACCTGGCTAGCCGAGTGATTTCAGCGGCAAGTCGAGCGGCAACCATTCGCTGCGGGCAGTAAGCTGAGGAAACAGGCTAGCCAGCCAGTTGGAGCGGCAAGCCGATAGATCCAGGCGGTTTTCGTCCAAAGGAGGCAAGTTGTTGTTTTCTTTATTTTTTTGTCAAATATTGGTGGATTTCTTTGCAACTTTACAACATAGGTGTTTGTTATTTGAGGCATTGTTCGCTATAAGATGGCAGATCAGTCAGATTCGGTACGGGAGAACATGTATACCGGGTTTCTTTGTAAGTATTGTAAGAGTGTGAAGTAAGGGGGTGGTGCTATATGATTCAAGCAATATTTGAGACATCGTGGCAGCAATGTGGTTGGGTGTCCTCACATTTTATAGAACCACCGAGTAGAGGAAGGACCAAGCTAGATAGGCCCTGAGACAGCAGCAGGTTGCAAGCGAAGGAAATGTGAATGAGGAGGACGATGAGGAGCTACAGGCTGCCTTAAAGCAATCTAGAGAGGAGGAGGATTATCGGCAGCAGATGTGTTTGTATGGTGGCTAGTTCAAGCATACTGTTGGTGGTTTCGCAAGATGCTAGTGGGTCTGGATTGTTTGGTATGATGAGAAGGTCAATGTCACAGAGAAAAGTTGCAAGAAACCAGTTCAAACTCGGATTGATACTGGTCCATAGACTGCAAAAAGCAAGTTAGCGAAGTCGGCAATTGATCTAAAATTTTCCACACAGAAACCATCGCTAGCAGGAAGGCGGATAATCCATACTTCATTAGTGCTATCAAAGAGACACACAGATGGGATATGATACTTTTATTTTATTTCGTTACATCTTAACATACATCTTATCATATTTATCTCATATTTCATGATGTTTGCAGGTGAGGGTGTACCTAGCCCAACTGAGGGACATAGATGGAACATACTTTGATGCCGACGAGGAAGACATCAAGAAGCAATTTGATAAATTAAAGCAAGACTGGCCCACACACGGTGTTACAATTATATGTGACTCTTGGATTGACCCTACAGGGATGAGCTTGATCAACTTTATGGTGTACTGTAATGGTGTGATGTTTTCCACAAGTCATGTGATGTTACTGGGAACAACCAGTCAGCAGAGTTCATATTCAAGATATTTGCATATGTTATTTGTATGTCACCATTGAATTTATTTGCAGCACTGTTATATTGATCAACGGAATATTCTTGTGTAGGAAATCAACAAAGTATGCATTGATCTAGGTCCAGCCAATATTGTGCAGATTATTACAAACAATAGTGCGAACTATAAAAAGGTGTGCAAGCTTATGAGAAACAAGTATGATCATATTGTTTGGCAACCTTATGTAGCACATACAATCAACTTGATGCTAAAAACTATTAGTGACTTCACAAAGCACAAAGCTATGATTGAGTCTGCTCGCAAGATTTTGCGTTGGTTGTATAATCATAATCAGTTGCACTCCATGATGACTCATGCTATTGGTGAGTTGGTAAGATCGAATGCAACTGGTTTTGGCACCAACTATATGTTTCTTGAGAGTATGCTTCATCGGAAGGAAAAGTTCATGGCATGGATGGGTTATGAGACTTTCGTGCAAAGTTAATTTGCAACACCGATGAGGGAAGACATTCTCACTCATGCCTTGTATACGTTCGTTTTGTTTTTGAATCAGGACAGAACCCCTAACTTGAGTGAAGTTTTCCTAAGATATCACTTGTGTTGCAATGAGTATGAAGCCCTTTTCACAATAATGAGCGACAGTTTGAAAGGTACATGGAGGTTATCAATCGTAGATGCATGACATTTGCAATAAAACTTTTGTGAATGCAGGTAAAATTTACTTACCAACAAAATTATTGTATTATTTTTCATGATTCTAAGATATTTAACTATTGTTATATGTACAGCTGGAGTGTTGAACCCAAGAACTCACTTTGCATACGGGATGGGTCAGAATACGTTGAATGATCTTCGAGAGGCATTTGCACACATAGAACCCACTGTCTTGTGTGTGCAGGCCCTGTAGGAGGCGGAAATTTGGAGAAGAAAACAATGTGCATTCGCCACTGAATTGCCCACGAAGGTGGCAGTTGATCGGAATACTTCTCCTGCATAATTGTAGAAAATATTTGGTGGTGACACCTAACATGCAGAAGCTTGCATCACGCTTAGTGTCACAGTGTGCATCATCTAGTGGATGCGAGTGTACTTGGAGTACATTCGCATTGATCCACACAAAGGTGCGCAAAAAATTATCTCATGCAAAATTGCATAAGTTGATGTATGTTAACTACAGCCTCAGAATGCGTATAACGGATGCTGGATTCACCTATAAGCCACCAGAAGCTGATCCATTTGATCATCTCATCGAGCTCTCTTTGTACAATTCTTCGAATTCAATTAGAGATTGGTTGGAACATAGCAAATCAATTGTTAACCCTCTTCTTGATGAAGAGGACATCGAGAGAGACACTCCTCAGCCATCACGTCTTATAACAGATGATGAAGTTAGTAGACAGTTGTTACGCTTGTCTTGTGCTTAAACAATATCTCCGGCCGGGACCAGTGGGAAAGCGGCCTGCCTCCAGTTCCGCCATTGCTACCGGCGAGGATGTGGTCGTCGTTCTGCCGTCGCAGCTGCTGTTGAGCGACCTTGTACTAGGGACGACAGGTCGGAGGCGAGAGCGCTAGTGGAGGCACCGCCGCCGTGGTGAAGCTGCTGGGAGAACTCGAGCACGTCCGAGGTCGAGAACTCGAAGCCAGCGGCATTGCCGAGAAGTTTTTGCTGCTGCTGTAGCTCTCTCGCTGGCGGCGGCAGCTCCATGTCGCTAGTGGCTGCGAATATCTAGTTGAGGAATGTTAGCTCGCCCTGCGGCCATCACAACATCGCTAAGCATGGCGTCCTAGCCTGCTTTATCCCTAAGCGAAGCTCTTGTCGACGCTCCCTGGTATAGGCGGCAGGTCACCATCGCTCCAATCCTCAATCCTCCCAGCCTGCTGAGATTAGATTCACGCCATTCGCGTCCTCGACCCTAATCACAATATCTATCAATCCCGACCCGCAGGTAGAGCGTCGACAAAGGCGCACCAGAAATTGGGCGTGAATTTGAATCTAGTCCGAACTTCATCCATAGTGTCCTCAGCAAGCAAAATCACCTTTCCAACAAGAACTACGATCCGTTTCGGATCGCTGGTTTTTGTTGCCAATCAAGAAGGTTGTTTGGCTCAGTGGCTAAAGTTCCTTGAAGCTTTTTCACAAATCTCATTCGAGATGCCGACTACGATTGAGATACCGAGCGTTCCGCTCGGGTCCCGATCAAGCGTTGGCTTGTCTAAGGATCAAGTGGCGGAGTTGCCACCCCAGCCAAAGTGATTCTTAATCTTGTCAATGGCAAGTTCCTTGAACTGGGGCTCCGACAGCGACACCAGCAACGACTGCACCAACGACGACTTCGGTTCTAATGAAGAGTATACCTTGATCATGGGGTACCTGAAGTGGAACCACAACATTGAGATGCGCTGGATTGGCATGGCTGAAAAACAAAATCCAGTACTGTCGCCTGGGTCATCCAGTCATCTTCCCACTATTGGCTTTGGTGCAGCAGAGAAAACCAATCTGCTGGGTCCTTTCGGTAAGAAATTTACAAACTCATTTTGAAGCTACTCGACTCCAGACCATTCTCGAGTGCATGCAGCACTTGGCGGCCGATGGTTCGCCCCTAGTGCCATTGTTCAGCAAGGATTAGAGATTACTGGCCGTATAGGCCACCCACCACCGTCAGGCCAAAATCAACCCAAGGCTTCACGCCAGGTTGATTCCCGCGGAGGACCATACTTCCGAAGAGCTCCTTCCGCTTCGGTCACAACTCCCCAACAAGGACACTGTCTATCTGCCGAAGATTTACGACATAGCCTCGACACAGGCAACAAAGTCGGAGGGAAATTACTAGCTTACATCCTCGCGTACATGATGCTCGGGACGACATCAATGCTAGCCGGCGCCGAAAAGAAACTATCGAAGTCACCACTCATTGGGCCCGCTCTGTTTGGGGCTCGTTCAGAGCTCTGGCTTCTAATCTACGCCAAGTTCGGTGGCCCGAGAAGTTCAAGACTGAGCCCATCGAGAAGTATGACGGGTCAACTAACCCAAAAGAGTTCTTACAAGTATACTCCACGGTCATCGAGGCCACTAGAAGAGATGATCGAGTAAGGGTGAATTATTTGCCAACCGCTCTGTCAAGATCAGCCCGATCATGGCTGGTCAATCTACCTGAGTCCTCTTTTCGGACCAGGGATCAATTATATACGACATTCATTGGGAATTTTCAGGGAACCTTTGAGAGGCCCTCGACTGCAGAAACCCCCCATACCATCAAGCAGAAGCCCGATCAAAGTCGCCGAGAGTATATTAAACGTTTTAGCAAGATGAGAAATGCTATTCCTCACATTGAAGATCTGTAGGTTATCATTGCCTTGAGAAGGAGTCTCTGATATCTACACTGCAGAACGGCTGGCTATTGAGGAGCCTAGAAAAGTCGGCCACCTCTTGTCAATAGCCAAAACCTGCATCAAGGCATCTGAGGCGTGGGCGCGGCTCATTGACGAGGTGAAGTCCAAGAATTCTCGCAAAAAGACTGAAGATCGAGAGGATAATTCTCCTGGCAGTGAAGGTGGCGATCGACCCGAGAAGAAGAAGAAGAAGTCCTTTGTAAGGCCCGAAGACGTGAAGAAGTGATGTCCCGTGCATCGCTCTAGGAACCATGACTTCGTTGAATGCACGCTCTACTTGGAGCAGAAAAAGAAGGACCCACCTGAAGCCCCGGCGGCTCCTCAACCTGAGGCTCCGGCCAATGGCTGCAAGAGGGTTGAAGAAGAGGCTGAAGAAGATTTCCCCAATGTAAACATGATCTTCGAGGGGGAGCACAGCGGTTCCGTCCAAATCCCAATACAAGAGGTACAAGCAGGAGGTGCTCAATGTTGTTCCCGCCAATAAGAAGATGCAGTGGTACAAAGTTCCAATCACCTTCGGACCGAAAGATCACCAGAAGATGGAGCTATCAACCAAGAATCTGCCGTTTGTCATGAAGATCCCAATCCACCGGAGTAATGTCACCAAGATGCTCATTGACACAGGTCCAGCTTTGAACCTCCTCATGGAACTTACTTACGAGAAAATGGGTTTGCTCTTGTCAGGACTACCACTAGTGGAAGAAAAGTTTCATGGCGCAGTTCTTGGACTCTCTTCCCTACCGCTGGGAAAGATTGATCTGACCGTTGCCTGTGGTCGTAGAGATAACAAGCACCAGGAGACCCTCACCTTCGAGGTGGCGGACTTTGATTCGGTGTACAACTGCATCCTCGGGAGGTCTTTTCTCCTGAAGTTCATGGCTGTTGTTCACTCAGCCTACGCTACAATGAAGATGACAGGGCCCATGGGGGTTATCACGATCGTCTCCGACCTAAGGAGTCGATCCAATGCGACATCAACTCGTTCGCTCGGGCTGGACACTTTAGACAAGGGGCTCCAGAAGGCAGTTCCTCCAAGCAACCTCGCATCGATAGTTGTGAGATACTCACTGTGCCAAAACCTGCTGTCAAAGTTTCTAAAATCTCAGCTCCCAAAACTCTAACTGCAGAAGAAGTGCTATCACCAACACCTAACAAGACTGTCGCGCTGGATCCCAGTGATCCTACCAAGCAAGTGATCATCGGGGTTCCCTATCTCTGTAATAGAAACTCGCGCTCATCACTTTCCTTCAGGCAAACGCCGCTGTCTTCGCATGGACACCTTTGGATATGCCTAGGATCCCCAGTGAGGTGATCGAGCACAAATTGGGGATTGATCCGGCCTCATGCCGATCAAACAGAAGGAGCGACACTGCACTCCAGACAGACGTGACGCCATTCATTAGGAGATCACTAGGCTTTTACAAGCCCGATTCATCAAAACAGTAGATTATGCTACTTGGCTAGCAAACCCTGTATTAGTTAAAAAGTCTGATGAATCTTGGCGGATGTGTGTAGACTGTACGTATTTTAATAAATCATGTCCTAAAGATGAGTATCCTCTACCTCGGATCGATCAGATCATGGATTCAACTTCCACTAGCAAGTTGAGTTTCCTCAATGCCTATTCAGGCTACCATCAGATTTACATGCAAATCGAAGATGAAGAGAAAATGGCTTTTATCACTTCGTTCAGTGTATATTGTTATGTAAAGATGTCGTTCGACCTCAAGAATGCTGGGACATATCAGAAATGTGTTCATATCATTTTTGAACACCAGATCGAAAGAAATTTCAAAGCATACATCGATGACATCGTCGTGAAGTCCAAACAACGGGGGGATCTGCTTTAAGGACCTCACCGAGACCTTCGATAACCTTCAAAAGTATCAAATAAAGCTTAACCCAAAGAAGTGCGTCTTCAGAGTATCTTTTGGCAAGCTACTAGGATACATGGTCTCCGAGAGAGGAATTGATGCGAACCTGAAGAAGGTGGAAGCCATAGAGCAGTTACAACCAACCCAAATTCGGAAGGAGATCTAGAAGCTGGCTGGAATGATGGCTGCCCTCAGCAGGTTCATATCCCGATCGGGAGAAAGAGGTATGCCATTCTACAAACTGCTGTGCAAGCAAGATGGATTTTAATGGGATAGTCAAGCAGAAGCGGTTTTTCAAGAATTGGAACAGTATCTCAAGAGGATACCTACTCTGGTACCACAAAACCCGAAGAGGAGCTGTTGCTTTATGTTGCGATTTTCGATTCGGTGGTTAGTACTATTCTCACAGTAGACTGAGTGAGCGACCAAGGGAATTTAGTGCAGTCACCGATATATTTCGTCAGCAAGATTCTGAAGGATGCTCAAATAAGGTAACCTCAGGCGAAGAAGCTCTTGTACGCGATCCTGAGGACGTCCCAAAAGCTGAAGCACTACTTTTTGGCTCATCCGATCAAGGTAGTGTATGATCGCCCTCTCTCCAGCATTTTATACTATAGAGATGCTACAGGACGTATATCTCATTGGGCAGTAGAGTTGGGTCAGTATCATACAGAGTTCGTACCTCAAAAAGCCATCAAAAGTCAAGTGCTGGCTGATTTTATTGTTGAATAGACCCCATCTGGTCCTCAAGATGAAGAAATGTTACCTGATCATTGGGTGATGTATTTTGATGGCTTGTTCACCGTGAAAGGGGGCTGGGGCTGGAGTTGTTCTGAAACCTCCCAAAAGAGAACCTCTGAAGTATGCTTTCCAATTGAAGTTTAAAGCTACCAACAACGTGGCAGAATATGAAGGCCTGATCAATGGATTGCGTATTGCAAAGTCCTTGGGCATTAAAAGGTTGCTGATTCGAGGCGATTCTCAACTGGTGACCCGACAGGTGCATAAAGGGTATAACTGCAATGATGAGTCCTTTGATGGATTTGAAATTTGGTATAGCCCTCATCTGGATAATCAAGATGCAGCGGCATGGCCGGCATCCTCTAGATCAGCCATCTTGGATGACGTAATTGTTGAAAGTCTTACAGTCATCTGTCACAGTCAAGATATCAAGTGAAGCTCCCAAAGTCTTATTGCTCGAGTCTGAAGCTCGGGAGATGGATTAGATGCGCCCGATCCGCATTTTTATTGAGGGCAATCTAATCCCAGATGACAATGCTGCCACCGCACTATTGCTCGCATTGCCAAGGATTATACCATCACCATCGGGATACTACTCAAGAAAGGAAGAAATGGTATGCTAATAAGATGCATATCACAAGAAGAAGGTCTTCGCTTACTCGGTGACATACATGGTGGGATCTGTGACTCTCATTCATCAGCCAGGACACTGGTCGAGAAGGCTTTTTGGCATAGTTTTTACTGTCCTACAGCTAACCAAGACGCAATTGAGCTCGTTCGTAAGTGCACTCACTGTCAGTTTTTCCAGCATCAGACTACCAAACATGCCAGTGCCATGCATACTATTCCTCTGTCTTGGCCATTCACCATCTAGGGAATCGACATCATTGGCATTCTCCCGAAGGCAAAAGTGGGATACCAGCATATCATTGTGGCAATTGATACTTTCATCAAGGGGATAGAAGCTGATCCATTGGTCAACAAACATCATTCAAGAAGCGGCAGTGAACTTCCTAAGAGGACGACTGGTTGTGCGGTTAGGCGTCCCAAGGCAGATCATCACTGATAACAGCACCCAGTTCAAAGGTAGCAAGTTTCAGCTGAGTTATGTAGAATTTGGGGTAGTGCACTCTGTGACTTCAGTTGCTCACCCCCAAACCAATGGGCAGGTTGAAAGAGTCAACGGGCTGATAATCTTAGGAATGAAGAAAAGAATGAGAGAAAAGCTTGAGGTTAAAGGGAAGAATTGGATCCAACAGTTGCCATCTGTACTTTGGTCATTGCGAACAAATCCAAGTTGGGCAACCAGAGATACGCCCTTCCACTTAGTGTATGGTGCGGACGCAGTGTTACCTCCTCAGATCCAACTACGTTCTCACCAGGTACTCAATTTTGATGAAGTCGATCAAACCAAAGCAAGAGATCTTGATCTAACGCTGCTGGAAGAATCAAGAAGACTGGCGGCATGCAAGGTGGATAAATATCAAGCTATGCTTCGGAAGCATTATGGCAAGAGTGTAGTCCTTCGGATACTAGAGATCGGGACCTGGTTCTCAAGAAGAACATTATCACAGTGGACAGGCACAAGTTCTCTTCCCTTGGGAGGGACCTTTTTCATAAGTAGACCAAGTGTCGCATGGGGCTTACGTCTTGGCCCACATTGATGGTGGCTTGTTGCCAAACACTTGCAACCCGGATCAACTTCGTAAGTTCTACGTGTAATATGTAAAGTTGCATATTCAATAAAGTTAAAAGTTTCTCTTCAAAAATATCTTTTTTCATCTTACAAGGAAGCTTTAGCCATCTTGAATAGTTCAATAAAGCGCTCCTTTTTCTTGATTCGGGCTCTCTATCTTAGCTGCCAGAAGGTTCAATAAGATACGATCTTGAGCGGCACCTGCGGCCACTTCAAGTGTGATTTACTCAAACAGCTTCTTAGCGTAGCTACGAGCCTAATCCCACCAACCCATCATGGGCACAAATTTTCTGCTTCTAGGTATGCTGATCTTAAGTACGGATGCTTTCTACAAGGCTAAAGTGCTTAACATACTTATCTAGTGCGCACGAGTTCAATCTAAGTTCCTTTCTACGTACATACAACACATAGCGTACAGAAAGCAAGGGGCTACATATCATACCTTCAATCAGATAGAATTGATCACTCAAAATAATTAGTTTTTGTCAGAAGATGGGTCGGTGAATCTGAAGTCATCTACAAAGATCCTAGCAGCAACAGCTACATCTTCAACTAACTTATTACACTGACCAAGCGAGGAGCATTGAAATCCAGAGCCCACAAGAGATATATCCAGGCCAGGGAAATGGCTTTGATGCAGGCCAACATGTAGGAAGCACCAGTGGTAATGTCATCAGAAAAAGATTTCCGCAGTCTATTGTTTTCAGTCTTGACAGCTTCCAGCTCACTGGTAATGTCCTGGAGACGTTTGCCTACGTCAGCAGCTTCAAATTTTGTAAATTCAAGCTCCTCGGACATGTTCTGGAGTTGCTTGTCTTAGTCATCAGCCTCTTTTGCCAACTCTGCATATACAAGTTGGTTTGAGCGTGGTTAGATGAAAACAAAATGATCACTAGTTGCACGGAGACGTACTTTTTGCAGTCTCCTTCAAATTAACAATTTGCCTCTGCAAGTTTGCATTAGTTGTAACATGACGACCTGCGCTCTCCTCAGCATCATCAATCTTGGACTTGATGGCACTGCGGGATTCCTGAACCTGCCTCTTCAAGATATCTAGACTATGTATCGATTAATCTGATACCTCCTGCACAGCATCCCAAACAAAAGACAAAATCTCCTGCTGATTACCCTGCTGAACGTCAGGAGAAGGCATAACTCTCGTCCTTGATGAAATAGATGCAGGCGGTACTCTGGATGACTTGCATTATCAAGCACCAAGTCAGAATCGAAATTTGTAAGAAATAGTTTGCTTAAGAAGCTTACTTTAGATTGGTGGCTTTCTTTAGCTTGGGCCGCTTGATGATTCTTCTTGAGCCATGTTCCTCCTCCTGCTCAAAATGAAGTCCTTTGTAAATAGAAAGAAATGCTTGTTTGACTGGGACCAAGTACCCACGATGATAAGGATTCCTTGTCTCAGGCCCCTCATCGGGATTGATTGATAAACAGGTGCGCTTGGCAGCCCTTAACGTCACAGGTTGTTGGATCGTTGGTGTCAAAGAATGGGCAGGAGCGGAGCTACAGGACCACGGAGTACACACCCCCCTCACC
>BCLF01000005.1:2600550-2619147 GCA_001602275.1 Zoysia japonica
CCCCCCCCCCCCCCCCCCCCAGGAGCACTTGAGCCGGGCTGCACATTATCTCTGGGTTGTTGGTTTTGGGAGCACATGGTGCTTGCATCGCAACCAACCCCACTATTACGACCTCTTCAGGAGTGGCCTCATTCGGGGTCGTCTGCCTTCCTGTCCCCGTCAGGGCTTCGGAGCCAACCCTCGATGAAACTTCCGGTGCCGCGGGCGCTTCGGCATCTTCAGAAGACGAACCAGACAAGGTTGTAGCTTGAATTGCTCCAGTTGCTTCGCTCAAATTGGTATCCCCGTTATCATCATCTTCGTCGTCGTCATCATCACCAATGACTGCCTCAACGTCATCATCACCACGAGCAAATCTCCCCAGTGTCAGAAGTTTCCTGTCAGAACAATCAAGAATGAATAATTCAAGGCAATGAAAGAAAGTTAATAACTTCGGGGGAGGATTCGCAGCAGAAAAGGGCGGAGGAAGGTTTTTCGGCCTAGCAGCATTCTGTGAAGATAAAATTTCTTTCAAACGGGCCACAAGTTCAACCGCTGGAACCTCTGCAATTTTATAGCACATAAATCTTTTAGTCGTTGAAGTCCCAGATGAACAATAAAGAGGGCTAAGTATTACCTTCAGCAGAAACTCTGTTCGGGTCCTGGGGGCCTAAATATTCAAAGGCTAACGGTTGCCTTCCCACAAGCGGGATTAACTGTCTCCGGACAAATTCATCGACAATGATTATGCTGTTCAAGCCTTTGCTCTTAAGTACTAATGTCTCGACCAGAAGAGCTTGAACTGTCTCGACCAGAAGAGCTTGAATTCTGTTGGACTAGATCGGGATTGCATTCAGATCTGGTATAATGTTTCGCATCGGGTATTTACCCTTAACTGCAGATGAGTAATCAAATCCATGAGGGACCATCTGTGATTAGAGCCCTTCCAGCTTTTTTTAAGATGCATCTCAATATATTTGTCCTTATTCCTCAGAGTAAATCCCACTAAGAATACCATAATCTGATCTCCGTAATAGCAAGCAGTATTCAAAGAACAAAAGAGGGTCGGATCTGGCGCGATACCCAACCAATATTCACAAAGTATTGCAAATATACTTAGGGAAGCAACTGCACTAGGTTTGAGATGGATTAGTTCTATCTTGTAAGCTCGGCATATGGACTCAAGAAACTCAGAAGCCGGAACCCCAAACCCGCAAAGAAGATGTGCCTCAAAGACTGTCAACTGCTCGTCAGAAGGCCCAACAACATTTTTAGCCTCAGGAATCACCGATATGTCTAGGGATCATACCTCGCTGATAAAGCTGGTCCAACCTCTTCTTGGTCATGGAGGTCGTCTTCCAGTACATTGTCTTCGTTTCTTCGTCCTCGGTGGCGAACCTCTGAGTGCCGGAGGTGGCGACATCGATGAACTAGCAGATTCCGAGGGTCGAGAAGAAGACAGAATCTGGAGAACTCTTCGGAAGTGGCAAGTAATGGCACGAGATTCGGAAGAGCAACAGCGGCGGCGAAATCGCGTTAGCTGGAATGGGGAATAGAGAATGGCGCTGGCGAGAGGTTAAAGACACCGCTCTCCATTTGAGGCTTAATAAAGGCGCTACAGTGCCGGTTACGGGAATTTGAATCGGCAAGCTTCTCAAGGAAGAAAACCTAAAAGCCCAAAAGGATATTAGCCCGATGAACGAAATCAAAATGCCCGAAATGCTCAACACACGTAATAGGCTCGGTTGCACATCCAAAATGCCCGAACTGCTCAATGAACACAAGTGATTCATTAAATAAAGTTTATAATGCCCGATGTGCTCGCTGCATGCTAGGGGCTTAGTTAAACATGTTTGAACGCTCGAAGTGTCGAATACATGACAGGGGCTCTACCGTACATGCTTGAAACACCCGAAGTGCTCCCGCACGCAAGGGCTGCTTCTATTATAGCGGATAAATATCCCGAAGTCCAAGAACACCCGAAGGGACAAAAGCCCGAAGGGATTGATGCTTAATGAAACTGGTCTAATGTCCGCCATGCCAAGCACATAAAGGAAAACATGACCTGAACATTTCCACACCCAATGATAATTGGTTCACGTCATCAAGTTACAGAAAATGTTCAAATAAAAGAACATTGCACATTTTGGATTGAAGGAAGCTTTACAGGTAGCAGAACAATACCTATTACAAACATCACTACTAGGTCTGTCCTGTTGACACAAAATCTGTAGTTAAAAATAAAGAGACTTAAATACATTTAGGCTACGGGAAGGCGGAAACATCGTCTCCTCATCCGTCGCCACGGGTAGCGGCATCCCTCCAGTCGCAAGAGTCAGACGAGAAATCCAAGGGACCAGCCTTCTCCTGGCCATCTGCGTCCTCATGCTCCTCACCCTTCAAGGTGGCCATTGAGGAACGATGTCCTGGCTGGGAGAAGGGTGGGGCTGGCTCCTCCTCGACCTTGTCTTCCCCTCCATCTTCAGCGTCACTCAAGACTACCACCTCTCCGAGGGATGTTACCCTCCGAAAACCTTTATTCAACTTGACATGAAGACGCTGAGCAAATTCAGCATCTATCGAAGTGTCAGGATAGGTTTCAAGGTCCACGACGTCCTGGTCCTCGTCGTCCATCAGTTTAGGAAACCCACCAGGAGGAACTCCATAGATCTCCTCTATGGTGGGCAGCCTTGAAGAAGAATCACGAGCCGCCAGTTCAGTCGGCACGGCAGGGGCTGGGGACGCTTAGGCCCCAGGCAAAGAGGAACCCTCTCCAGCACTCTTGAGGTATGGTCAAGGCCTCTTTGCGGAGCCCTTCTTGACCAGACCTATGCTTGGGTGGCTGCTGCTTACGAGTTCAAAATCTATCGAGAAAGTGAAGTGATATTCAAAGAAGAGGTTCCCCTATTTATAGGCAGGAATGATTCTTTGAGACTCCAAGAGTCGCCAATCTTTACTCCCTGACAGTGGGAAAGCGCACCGCACGGGTTATCAGCTCTGACCGCTCAGAAGCAAGAGACGAGACAGCAGAAGTAAAGACAAAAATTAAAGCCTCCGCCAAGTCTTGTCATATGAATACCTCCCCAAGCCCGCAGCGGTGATGTACAGAGTAAAGGTATGGTTTGATCTTATCCACACCACTCGAACTCAAGGAGCCCGAAGAGAAGGCATCAACACAGTTACAGGCTCGAAGATGTGTTCAGGGGCTTATGTCAATAACTCAATTTTCGCCTCTCGAACAAGTATGGGCCGAAATCAGAATTCTCGAAGACGGCCCAGTTAGCAACAACCGCCACAGAGATGGCTACCCACGATCTCACGACGCAGATATCAATACAAAGGTTAAGACCTAAGTGGTTACTGTCAGCAAAGGAGCCGTTGCACCCAATGGGCACGATCATGTAATCAGAAGTAGACGTTACCAGTATTACAACATCATTAACTGTAATTATTATAGGAGGGCAGCCCACTCCTACAAATATGTAACCCATCTAGCAGAACAGGGCATCTGAACAACGCCAGAAACATAAAATACACACACTCATATTGAACGTAAGGTTGTTATCCTCTGAGAGGCTGAATCAGTCTAACTCTCTCGTGTCCTATTCCCTTTGTTGAGATTAGATTCACGCCATTTGCGTTCTCGACGCTAATCACAATATCTATCGATCCCGACCCGCAGGTCGAGCGTCGATAAACCGACTGTCGATGTGGCACTCCATGCTGAGGTGGATACTCGATTTAGCATGGTTCTATTCTAAATTAGGAAACAAATACTTAGCTACCTCAAAAATTATAAACCTTTGCAGAAATTTAAATCATTTTATAGAGAACAAATTTTATTTTAAGACCAATTTAAAATTTGAAACACATTTTATTTTAGAAATTTAGAAATAAAAATAACCATAAAAAATAATCTAGACCTCTGAAACCAGTGGAAGTTTTTTTTCTGAATTCATATAATTCCCAGTATTTTCACTGTTTCAACATCCATTTTCTTTAGAAATTTAAAAATTTCACATTTTGAACTTGAATTCAAATTCAAAATTCAAACAGAGAACTGAGTCACCGTCCCGTTATAAATATGTTTTCCGAATTTTGTAGAAATAAATATGTTTCAAATTTGGAGATGAATCCAAAACAAAAGTTGTTCCTAATGAAGAGATATATCATCCTGCAAAGTTCTAAATTCATCTGAGTTCGGGACATCATGTTTTTGTGGCAAAACAGAAGGCTACTGCTGAGTCACCGTCCTGTTTATAATTTTTTTCTGAAATTAGAAATAAATCTTTTCGAATTTGGAGATGAGTCCAAAACAAAAATTGTTCCCCATGCAAAGATCTATCATCCTGCAAAGTTTCAACTTTATAGGACAATGTTTTAGTCAAACATTGAGAATATAATCTACAAATAACTTTTAACATATTAAGTTTAGGATTATGAAAAGATTTGTTTTACAAAGTACTTTCATAAAAATATAAATATGTTACTTTTTAATAAATACTTTTATAGAAAATAAAAATCAAAGTTATACTTTGCAGACCGCGTCGTTGTCCAAAACAATTTTCTTTCTGAACCGGAGGTGTATTCCTTTTATAATTAAGAGAAACATGTACTCTCTCCGTTCTCAAATTGATGTCATATTTGACTATAAACATCAACTTTGATCATTCGTCTTATTAAAAAAATAATAAATTTTAAATATTTTGTTATAATTTTCTTTATTATCAAACTTGTTTGAATTACAATTTATAATTTTTTAGATTTAAATAAGATAAATGGTCAACGAACGGAGACAGTAAGTTTTTAACGAAAATAGGACGTCATCCTTCAAGAATCCCACTAAAAAGGCCCACATGAACAAGAAACTGGCCCAATACCAGAAATCCAGGCCATACACTGCGTCGCCCTAGCCTAGGCCGCAAGCACACGCAGCAAGCATGAATCTCGCCGCCGACCTCCCGCACCGCGGCGGCGGTGGCGGCCGCAGCGGCCCCGGGCCGCTCGCGCTCGCGGCCTCCTTGCTCCGCCGTGACCATCGTTGCCGCGCGCTTGCCGGCGGGGCGGTCCTCACCTCCGCGCTGCTCCTTGTTGCCACGCCGCGGCTCCGGCACTCGCCCGCGCTCCACCTCTTCGCCGACATGCGCAACCTCCTTGGCGTGCCCAACACGCTCAACGTCCTCACATCTTACCCGCTCCTCCTCGCCGGGGTCCCGGGCCTCGTCCTCTGCCTCTGCGGCAGCGGATGCTTCGGGGTCAGGTGTGTTGCGCCCCTATTCGCTTACTTGCTGTTTGACGAATTGTCTCACCAAAAGGAACTAGAAATGCACGTCTGGTAACATAGTCTCGTAAAATTTACACCAAGTGAAGAACTCTCTAACTTTAATTTTCATAAAACTAAGTATTGGGGGAGCAGCTGTCTTTGTCGTTGAGTTATAGCTTGCAACCACAACTTTGTTGAGGATTGTCAAATGAAAAATCTACTGCCACCCCAATGTGGTTCTGCAAATCAAGAGAGTGATTGACTTCTAAAGTTTTGGAAGGTCTATGAAATTGAAATGGTTTGCTGTTCTGTTTGATTAGATCGGAATAAAATGATTCAGTGAAACCTGATACATATGTTTGCAATCTTCCTGTTTACTGAAATCTACCGTTTACTGTCACCCTGTGCGCAACTAATCTGGTGTATCATGTGAAGCATTTCTTAAAGAAACTTGCTATCACAAAGAATCCGTATGAAAATGGAAACCCCTTTGTTTGATTCTTTTCACATGATAAATGATGTGCCACTACATGTCATTCTGCAGCTTGAGATGGGAAGCCTTGGGCTGGTTTCTCTTCTATACTGGGAATGTAGCAGCAGCTTTTGGCTCAGCTTACTATCATCTCAAGCCAGATGATGACCGCTTAATATGGGACAGGTTGCCGGTACCTAAATACTACTTTCTTTCTGTTATCTTCCCTGCTATTTACTTACTCCTAGGTGTTTTCTGCATAGTTTGAAGTAAGCTTAGACTTTTGAGTCATTATTTTTCAGATTTTATACACTTTAAATGGTTCTATTTTATCCCAATGTTGACCAGAGGTAAACTATGTTCACCAGGGTTTCCATGAGAGTGATTTAAGTTGAGAGGGTAAGTCAGAAAGAAAACAAAAAAATGTGTGTGCGCACCTAGGCATCTGATTTGATATTTGGCAATGGCAGCTAAGCAATGGGATAAATGAAATTATCTTATCTTGTTCTGCATTTTTACTGGATGCCCTTGCAATGCAGATGATGATATCAGCATCCTCACTTTTGTCAATATTAGTGATTGAAAGAGTTGATGAGAGGGTTGGGTTATCTTGTTTGATCTCACTATTATCTCTTCTATTAGTGAGCACTGCATGTGAAAGGTATAAAATTGTGTCAAACTCCTTCAGCTCTTTTGGTTGATCCTGGAAGCAGTTCTAAAATTAATCCTGTACTATGCTGTTTTTTCTTATCAGGATTCTTGATGATATGCGTTTATGGGTGATTCTAAATTTTGTTCCTTGCATTGCAATTCCTGCCATGCTATTCTTGTTTCCTCCCAAGTATACACATTCAAGATTTTGGTTCCTTGCTACAGGTAATTGTAACTGATCCAATTCACTCAAATCTGTTGAGCCCTGAGCATACAGTCATTTTACTAGCATCCTAGTGCAGGTTTTTACCTTCTAGCAAGATTTGAAGGCCTTGCTGACAGGAAAGTTTACAGTGTAAACCGGTACTTCATTAGCGGCCATTCCTTGGAGCACCTTTGCTTTGCTATGGTGACGTTGATACTAACTATGATGCTGTCCTTCAGAAATATTAAGATTGCCAGGTACCCACAAAACATTGCTCTGAACAGTTTTCATACAGTAGTTAGTAATCAGGTAGACATGCTTTCGTTGAACTCTGCCCTTTTCTATCCTTTTCTATCAAAAGTTAAAACTGTTAAAGGCTCATACATAGATACACGGTGATCTCCAATGATTAATTCTGTTTGAGATTATTCTATTGAAGCATATCTCCTGTGAGGAGGTTCATATGTCAGTCAGTTGCATATGAAGCCAATCAAACCATTTGCATGAAATGCAAATAATATATATCACCCATTAATATTGGTTCTGCATCTTCCCCACAGGGATTCATGACCATCGCAGATTGTAACCTAGGTGCGGAAATGCTGTGAAAAAGTTTAAATGTTGGAGCTTCTGTAAAGTCTTGAAGAGATGCCTAGATCTAGCTTACCATTGTTTTCACTGCCTGAGTAGCTCCATGCTGCCTCATGTAGTCATACTGTTTCTGATCGGATGGGATACATAGGCCAGTGAAAGTGTTAGCCGTCTTATTCGTCTGTCCAATTCATACCGCGAGGATTCTTTGAAGTTTGTAAAGATGAAAAACTGGCTGGTGTTGAGACCACAATATACTACTACTACAAAAATATCGAATTGTGAAATTGTTATGTTGCTTCTTTATGACTACTTTTTAACTTTCTACGCTAGTGAGGGGTGTGCTCTACTGATAAGTAGCTGGGTTTCCCTTGAATTAGTACAAGGAAAATTAACTAAATTCCTTGCAAATTGGCAAATATGTGGTCTAATTCCTGTGTAACAAAATTCGTAAGAAATTGTACTGCAAATAATAACTTGTGTGTGTGTGTGTGTGTGTTCTGTAGTAAAAGGGCATGCTACTAAAGCATGTGGTGTTGCCTTATAGAGAGTTCTATAGTCCAGCAAAAATCACTAAAATTTTCAACTATTGTTGATGTTTAAGGAATGATTTCACTATTTTAGCATGTGTGGGTTAACATGAGAAAAACGAGACCTACATCCTGCGATACACTGATCGCTAGGACCCACACGCGGATGCACCGTCTCCGCGCCCTCTCCTCTCTTCCCCGCCGCCAGCACCCGCGCCACCGCCTCCTCTCCGCCTTGGCCGCCGACCGGCCGATACGCCACCAACCACCGACCGACAGCGCCCTCCCATGGAACAGGCTCCTGCGCGCCCACCTCACCCGTTCCCGCCCGGACCTTGCTCTCGCGCTCTACCGCCTCATGCGCGCGCTCGCCCCGGCTCTCCCCAACTCTTACACCCTCCCCCTTGCCCTCCGTGCCGCGTCCTCCACTCGCGTCGCCTCCGCAGTCCACGCCCACGCCATTCACCTCGGCTTACACCCGCACCCGGACGTCGCCGGACAGGCCCTCGCGGCCTACGCCAGGTTCGGCCTGGGAGCTGAGGCCCGCCACGTATTCGACACGTTGCCAGTGAGAAGAACAACCCTTTCCTGGAACACGCTCATCTCCGCGTATTCCATCGGATGCGATCCCGACTCAGCCAAGGTCGCGTTCGCGTCCATGGTCTTAGGCGGGGTGCGGCCTGATGCAGTGACCTGGACGACCTTGCTATCAGCGCATGCAAGGTGCGGGAAGCATCTGGAGGTTCTTGAACTGTTCAGTGACATGCATGAAAGTGGGTGCGAAGGCAACGCTGAGTCTATTGCCGTGGCACTCTCGGCGTGCCCTTACTCCAGCGGCCTGGCATTGGCAAAAGGGAGGGCGCTACACGCCTATGGAATTGTGAAGGGTGTTGTCCATGGCCACTTATTCGTCACAAACTCGTTGGTGTGTATGTATGGCAAGCTACGAGAGTTGAAGGAGGCTGAGGAGGTGTTCAGGGATGCTAGGGAGAAGAATATAGTGACCTGGAACGCACTTATCACAAGCTATGTCACAGTTGGGTTGTGTGATGAGGCATTTGATATGCTTACTCAGATGGAACAGGGTGGTGGTACAGTTCTACCCAATGTTGTGAGCTGGAGTGCTGTGATTGGTGGATTTGCAACGTCTGGGGACATGCAGCGAGCATTGGAGCTGTTCCGGCAAATGCAACAGAGGCGGTTTTGGCCAAGTGTGGTGACGGTAGCAACAGTTCTTTCTGCGTGTGCTGAAGTACTGGCATTGCAGCTGGGTCGGGAGGTTCATGGCCACCTGATCAAAGCTGTCCTGTACAGACATTCGCTAGTTGAGAATGGGCTCATCAACATGTATGGAAAATGTGGGAGAGTGTCTGCTGCACACAAGGTATTTGACCAGATGAAGAGCAGGGACCTGATTTCATGGAACTCGATGATCGCTGCTTGTGGCATGCGCGGCTTGTGCGATGAAGCACTTTCATTGTTCACAGACATGACCAAAGTTATGATTGAGCCTGACGGTGTGACCTTTGTTGCTGTTCTCTCCGCATGTAGCCATACAGGGCGTGTGTTAGAGGGCCGCCGTTTGTTTGATCAGATGGTGCAGAAGCACAAAATTTGTCCTTCCATGGAACATTACACATGCATGATTGACCTCCTAGGGCGTGCCGGGTTGCTCAAAGATGCATTTGAGCTCATTGAAACAATGCCGATGAGACCTGACCTGTGTGCATGGGGAGCATTGCTTAACTCATTAAGGATTCATGGGAATGTAGCTATGGCCGAATCTACAGTTGTCAAGGTTTTGCTGGCTGAAGCAGAAACTACCGGCAACCACATGTTGATTACCAACCTCTATGCTGCATGCGGGTTGTGGGATGACTCAAAGCGAGTGAGGGTGATGACAAAAGAGGCGGGCTTGAAGAAGAATCCTGGGCAGAGTTGGATTGAAGTGAGGAACAAGGTGTTTGCCTTCACAGCCGGCAGCATAGCACTGCCTAAGGCTGATGAGATTTTGAGAGTGCTCGATGATCTTTATCAAGAAATGGAAGGCGAGAAGCATGCTTTTTGTGATGTCATCACAAGCAGGGAATAGAACAATTGAGTAGGAAGATTATCAGTTCAAGCAGTTCACACATCCCACACAGAATGTAACACAGTGGAAAATGCTTTCTCACTGATAGACTGAAATTCAACACTTTCAAGTGCTGTCAAAGAATTGAGGTCCAAAGAAGAGCTTCAGTCTTGCAGATCTTAGAGGGCTCACTGCACCATTGCAGTAATCCCTGCATGCCAGCTGCTGGTCAACAGAAGAATCACTAATCAGAGGCATACCAAGCTCGGACAATATGTTAAGTGGGGCGCCGTGAGGGGTTTATCCCACATGAAGGTGTTCATGGACCAAATAAAGTTTAAAACAATAGTTGCATTGTTCTTTGAAATCCCCTATATGATCCAAGCCTGCCTTCATTTCCTCATCTTTGAACTCTGCAGTTAAGACCTCGGTTCTGCTGGTTTCCTGCAAGTGAATATCTGCACTGGAGGTAAAAAAGCTTCTTAAATAATCAAGAAGAGATACAATTATTTAGTGCTCCTTCATACACCCATGTTTCATCTTTTATTAGTAAGCAGTATTATTGTGAATTTTCAGTATTGTTAGAAGTGCTATATGCATGTTTGGTTAGCTAAAACTACATATTATGTGCTTCATATTGGTTATATGGTTTCGATGTTTCAATTTTCTTACGCCTATATAATATAAGAGATAATATAATGTTGGGTTCTGTGGTATGATTAAGATTCAACTAATGATGCGTATGTGTGAAATATAGAAACTCCAGCCCTTGGGCCAGAACTTGAAGTTATCTAGTCGGACGGAGTGGGACACTAAATTCCCAGCCCACATTTGAGTAGTAGTCGTCGATTTGGTGCCTTCGCAAATTGCAAAACGCGAGAGATACAATGGCCAAAAAAACCCCTGCGGCTCCCGCTGCCACGCCGGTACAGCAACAATACATCAGTCTTCACCGTGCAAGGTTAGATTGAGGGCACTGCTTAGAAGCCATGATGGCAGAAGGTTCATCAAATTCGAGTGGAGCTCTGCTGCAGGCTGGAGCCGTGGGGCAAATCATGGCGGTGCCCAGGTCTCAGTCCCACCGTCTCAATCCATAGAGCGTGTCAGACTGTCCATCACCATGGGGGAGCTTTGTGGCCACTCTATAAAACACATGTATGATGTCTGTCCAGCACCGGTCTGTCGATCACGTTGAAGAGTTCTTCGGAGAAGACACGCCACCACCTCTACCAGAGTTATTGTGTCATCAGATCCATCTGGCGCTGATTGCATTATCTTGTTTAAAACTTAAAGCAAGGACCCTGGAATCACCTCTCCTTTGCTCGGAATGGAGACACCAAATGGTCTTGCTTGATACAATGGACCATGGTTCAATGATTGGATGGTTTTGATGTTAGCATACTAGTATTGTTTATTGTCAACGGTGCAACAATGTAACTGTTTTAATTTGCAGCGCTGGTGGGATGATTCCCTTATCTGGTAATTAATTTGCAAGTACTGTAATTTGTAGCGCAGTGATGTTAGCCTACTGTCTTAATTTGTAGCTTGTAATTAATTTGCAAGTACTGCCTTAGATAGTGTTACTGTTTGATTTTATATACTAGTTTCGATACCCATGCGCTACGATCTAAGGGGAAAAAATTAATTTAAGACAATAATGTATTAATATTGAAAAATTAATTTAAGAAAATAATACAGCGTGCCAAGGAGGGTGAGGCCTCAGCGTGCCAAGGCATGTGAGGCGGTGCCAAGGAGGGGCCGGAGGAGCGAGCTCGTTGGGCTAACAGACTGGCGGAGAAATAGGAGATTCTGTTATTTGGCGGAGAAGCAAAACAATTTGAGAAGGAAAAAAGTGTGGGCCCAATTTTTTTTTAAAAAAAAGTCCGTGTGAACCCATAACTCAAAGAGCTCATTTGTTAGATTTGTAAAGATTTGTAAGTGATATTTATGAAGATATTTTATCTATTAGATTTATAAAAAAAGATAACTTTAGATGTATTTTTTAGTGTATGTAGTGTAAGTTACCTTTGTTGGTGACATTTTATCACGTGTAAAACTGTGTTTTTTAAAAAGTAAAAATAAAGATAAAGATAAAGAAGAGACAGAGATAGATGAACTCTTACATGTATCATATGACAGCGCTAGTGGGATGATTCCCTTATCTGGTAAGAGTAACTTCTTGCTGCCATCGCCGGCGACAATTTGATTTGCTACCTGCACGCAAGTAACTGCTCTATAACGCGGTGAGTCACGAGTGGTGTGTACTTTCAGGAGACCTTGTCTTTTTATTTCATTCTATCTTCAAGAAATGAATACTGCACTCCAGCATGTTTGAGGAAAAAAATTGTCGGACTGGATGGAGTCATGGAGGCGCGGCGTGTGAGGATGCCCAGCTTACAAGATGGTTCAGATGATTTGCTCCAAACATAAACCTGGCTTAGGGAAGAAATGACTGAAGTGTGTCTAGAGAGCAACCAGCAATTTACCCAGTCGAGACTACTCTCACGGCAGCTCATTACATGCGGCTTAAACCGTCTAATGAAATCAAAGGAAACATAGAGCCTACGGAAGCAGAATTTGCGAATAAGCAAACAAATATATATATATATATATATACACGAAAACAGCTTATTTCCTGGATTTAGCTAGATTCTAGTTCAGCAAATCCAGCATTTAATTTGATTCGCCGCTCACAGAAGACTTGACTCATCCAGTGGGAAGCTCTTCTTGCAGTTGCAAACTACAACAGCCACAAGTTCAGATCCTCTCCCACGTTTAGGCTTTCCTTTTAATAGCAGGGTCCTCAGTGCGTGTGGCCCATGAACTCCCGTCGATGAATCATGTTGATAAATATACAGCATTAGCCAATCATTAGTACTACCTTCTTCACTCTTCAATCTTGTTCGTAAAAGTTAGGCACTCATCACTTCCTCAGCCTCCAGGATATAAGAGAAATCCTTGCGCAAGTGATACCAAATTCATCACGCTATGTAATTGTTCACTGTGTTGCAGGTTGCTGAGCAGTGGAGGTTTTTTTCCTGCGAAATAATGTCATTAGTAAGATCAGCTCCTCTTACAAGACAAAGTATGTTATAGATGAAGAATGTTTTACTGGATATTGGAGCGCAGCTCATCTGCAATATGTTGTGAAGAAGCACCAGTTGTGAAGCCTAATTGAAACATCAGTTGCTCTAGACGCTTGAAATTTGTGAGGTAGAGGTAGCCAATCTAACAAGGTAAAAAACACAAACATTTGTGAGGGTCTCACTTTTGAGTAGTAGAACACAAACTACACCTTAGCATAGATGAATACACAGCTGTAAAGTACCACACACCAATGTTTCAAGTGAAGAAGCCCGATTATAGACTGCAATTCCTGCACGCTTTCTTGTGCGCGTTTTGCTGCTAACAATATTCCTTCCCCATCGAAGTATGTCCCTAAAAAACATGATTAATAAGTTTTAGTATTTGTAGAGGACTCACTTTGCATAGGTCCAAATCCTTGGGCAGGGAGAAAAAGTAATAAAAACATACAATATATTTGCCAAAAGGAAAAAAAAAACAGAAATGATGTCTCACAATGGGCATACTAATTCTCATAAGTAAAAAAGAGATAATCGGCTAATGACTAATGTAAGTTCAGTTGTCTCTACGAAGACTACAATGCAATATTTGCTGTTGGAAATTGTCCTGTGGATACTGCTTCATACAGTATATGGTACCAAGGTACTCCTTTTCATTTTAGCTGTAGGTTTAGCTACCTAACAGGTTCATAGAATATGTATGAACCTGGACAGGACATATGTCCAGGTTCAGAAAAAATTCTAGTATTCTACGAATCTGTACACCTAGTCAGAAGGACAGAGAAAATGAACTCAGAGGGACTAATAATTAATATTTCACCTTTCCTCTTGATTTAGAAAATCCTCTCCAAGAAGCTTGTTCAACAAAAGGTCCTGAACAAGGAAAGGGAAACTGAAATAGTTACAACGTAATGTTGCGTGGATAGTAGAACTGAACTGAAAAACCAAACAAAAATGCCCATCCCTCAGAAATCTGGAACTTGAACCACTCAATCACAAGTTAATAGGCAAAAATATATATAAAAAAGCATGTTAGAAGTGTTTTCACAGGTTTCACATTACATCACAATTAATAGCAATGCAATAAGACTGATCTATTAGGATGCTTGATTACAAAGGTAAAAATAGAGGCAATCCAGACCTGTGATTCACACTTTACAACCTCCATCACACGTTTGTTGTACTCGTTAATGCTCAAAGGTGGAAAAAAGAAGTGTCTCCGAGCATAAAGCTGCATGTATAAGAGAAAATCAGAGAAGCAAAATTGAGCCTGACCACAAGCGGTGCACTACATAGTAATCAGTGAAAACTATCATACATGTATATGTAACAATTCTCACTTCATATATGCAGTCTCCCAAGTAAGCCAATGATGCTGCGCTGTAGAGAGATCGGGGCTTCTTCACCTCTGGTGGTGGTGGCAACCACCACTTTTCAAAGCCCATGTATGTGCTTTTCTTTGCTCCTACAGTATCATATAAAAAAATATCATGACCAGCCTTCAAACTTATCATAACGAATCGAACGCAGAGCACACGCCCAAGTAAGGCAACTGCGTTTTCATTTCAATTTCAACGCTCTATGTGATTGTTTCCAAGATTTTTACTCAGAAGTGCTCTCTTACTACAGTAATAGACAGAGCAAACCGCAAAATCTTGAGGCCAAACAAAGCATAAGCATTTGATAGTGGGATGACGTGTACCTTGTCCTTCGGTATTGCGGGAGAAGAGGTCGGCGTGGGTCAAAGGAGGCGTGCGAGTCGGGGTCGCCGGCGGCTGCGAGAGCGGGGGCTTGGCCTTGGACTTGGAGGGCTTGGGAACGGAAACGGTGGCAGCGCCCGGGTTCATGTCCCAGGCGGCGCGTACGCGGAAGCGGGCGCGAGGGTGGTGGGTCGCCATGGCCGCCGCGTGGGTGGCCATCGCTGCTCGCGCCGGCGTCGGCGGAACGGAGGGCACGCTGGTCAGTGGTCACTGGTCACTGGATAATCCCGCCTAGATATTCAGTCGTTGCCACTTCCGGGTCCACCTGTCGGTACGTTTTATCGGGGCAGGACGGCGTACACGGTGAACCCGCCTTTGGGTCCTAGGCTCCTAGCTCGAGCGCTTCCACAAGGCGCGTCTTCTCGCCGTCACCGATCCCCGTCCCCATTTTCCCGCAGCCGTTCGCTTGCTCTTCTAGAATCTTCTGCTCGACAACGCCTGGCCACGCACCGGGCCGGGACTCACCGCTCGCGGCTTCGCAATACGAATCGTGCCCTCCTGCGCCTAAACCCTAGTCGCCGGTGACCGCCGCCATGAGCCGCTTCGATGGCCGCGCCGCGGACCCGGGCTCCTACCGCGACCGCCGCAGGTAACTAAGCATTTCCCCTTCCGCGGCCCCGCTAGGGCGCTTAAACCCTAACCACTAACCGTGGCCCCTTTGCCCTGCGTCCGGTTTTGATTCCGGTGACCTGCTCCGCCTGTGCTGCAGCGAGGGGGCATTCGGAGGCGGGACGAGGGCGTTCGTGTCGCCTAGCAAATCGGATGCGGTTGCCGCCTCGGAGCTGGATGGGTTGCCACGGTTCGAGAAGAACTTCTATGTGGAGTCACCCTCGGTGGCCAGCATGACGGAGGAGGAGGTGGTGGCCTACCGCCGCCGCCGGGAAATCACAGTTGAGGGCCGCGACGTGCCCAAGCCGGTGCGTGACTTCCGCGACGTTGGCTTCCCTGGTATAATACCGTTCTGTTGCAACCACATTAATTGGATACATCAGGAGAGGGTGTAAAATGTCGTCTGTTTGGGTAGCATTTGTTTACATGTTCAAATGGTGCAGTGGAAGCACCATCTATGAGCTACCAACACCAAAACTCCGAAGAGGGTAAGGGTAGGTGCACCTAAACTAATCCCATGAAAGGACACCTGGACCAAGCCTTAACAGACAACAGTTTAAATACACCTATACCATACTCCACGATTAAACAAAGTGGGTTATATAGTTGTGTTTTTATAGCCTATGAATTCAATCAGTGTCAATGCCATTGAATAAATTGTCCTAAGAAGTTATGCGAAGACAGGGCAACCAGATTTAGACTCTTATTTTCATATTAGCCTATGCTAATATCGTATGGTGTCCTCCAATGTGCTTATGGACCTCTCAATTTCATGGCACCTAACATGATGGGGCTGATTCTTCAACAGAAGTATCTTTCCCTTCTAAATTCCACCCGTCGTGAAATCAATATACAGACTACTGGTGCACATGTCCTACTGATGTAAAGTGAGTCACTGTAGAAGTTTCTTGTAACTACATGCAAATGTGGTAGAAGCAGAATGATATGCTATAAGTAATGAATATAAAATAAAATAGTAACTGCATAAGAGGCAGACTGTTTTTTGACATGCTGAGAACTTAGAGTTTCATGTCTTATTATAGGCCATGATTTTTTTTAGAAGCAGGCCACACAAATTACTACTAATGTTTGTATTTGGTTGAGGAATCATAAGAATTGGTTTCTATGAAAATGGGAACTTTCTGGGGGAAATTATGTCATAGAGACAATTTTTGTTTGATTGTTCTGGCTAGAAAGTTTCTAATGTTTGTCGCCAACTGGTTCTAGGCAGTTCCTAATGGGTGGTGCTCATGTCCTTAATGTACTGTATATAATAGTTGTCATCTTCTTTATGTTGGGTAATGCTCCTTTTTTGCATGTACGTATGGAAGTGTAATATTTATAGTTTATAATAAGTTTGACCGTAGTAGCTCTACTTTCATCTTGCAGAATATGTGTTGCAAGAAATCACAAAAGCTGGCTTTGTGGAACCAACTCCTATCCAATCGCAAGGTTGGCCAATGGCTCTGAGGGGTCGTGACCTTATTGGCATTGCAGAAACAGGATCTGGGAAGACTCTTGCTTATCTTTTACCTGCCATTGTTCATGTGAATGCTCAGCCTATTCTTGGTAATGTTGTGTTCCCCTGATGCTTTCCCTTGTTGATCATTTTTGTGGATATCCTGGTCACAAATCTGATCATCTTTCTAATTTACTCATTGTTGAAGCTCCTGGCGATGGTCCAATTGTTTTGGTATTAGCTCCTACACGTGAGCTTGCCGTGCAGATAGAGAAAGAGGCAACCAAATTCGGTGCATCTTCAAAGATAAAAAGTACATGCATATATGGTGGTGTTCCAAAAGGCCCACAAGTTCGTGATCTTCAAAAAGGTTCTATCTCCCTCTAACCCTGTCACTGTGTGAAGGAAACTTTGTTAGATTGTTCTATAGAGTGCTGTTTGCTTGGGATTTCTTCTGGGCATTACTGTGGTCTACCATGGTATCACAAAATTGGACATGTCTGAATGACATGTAGTCGAGTTTTTTTTTTTTTTTTGGATATAGGGAAAGCAGAGTTCAAGGTTGTTACGTAGGCCATAATAATTTTGTGCTGCTTTTTTATGTCAGGTGTTGAAATTGTTATAGCCACACCAGGGCGACTAATTGATATGATTGAATCACATCATACGAACTTGCGAAGGGTTACATACCTTGTTTTAGATGAAGCAGACCGGATGCTTGACATGGGCTTTGAACCTCAGATTAAGAAAATTGTTTCACAGGTATACCACTTTCTGATGTTACTACAGGAAATGTTGTGCTTCACAATGGTTCATGCATCCTTGATAAATCCATAACAAATCAACGCTCTGATGTAAACATTTGCCGTATTGTGCACTTTTTTCTGTATCTGCATTAGTGTAGTTGCTCAGTTGTTATGTTGAGGATTATGGAGAACTTCCTTGGTTAATGTCAAAACTTTCTAATCTGTTATTTCAGATTCGTCCAGATCGCCAAACACTTTATTGGAGTGCCACCTGGCCAAAGGAAGTTGAGCAGCTAGCAAGGAATTTCCTCTTTGACCCATACAAGGTATATTGTTATGTGCGCCAGGGGGCTGGCGCCACCTTAGCCGGTCCCACCTAGGGGCTAAGATCAGCCTCTATTATCCTTTTCCTATTTTCTCTCATTTAGGATAATCTTTCTTTTTGTTTAGGATCTGTAGTTTGTGGAGGTCCTTTAATTCAGGAGTAGAGTGGATAGGATCAGATCCTTTAATATAGGATCCATAGTTAGCCATAGAAGCTATAAATAAGTGTAATCAGAGATTAAAAAAATCAAGCAATAGAACAGAAGAAATATGTTATGGGACTTCCTCAGCGCCTCCAGCCCCTTTGGGCGCCGTGAGCACCACGGCGTCAACTCCCTCTCGCCGCCGGATCAATGATCCTAACATCTAGTATTCAGAGATGCTAGGTTCTCCTCCCACCACGGCCCTGCCGACACTCTCCACCTTGGCACCGAGCCCCAACCCGGTGCCGGCACTCACCTGGGCGCCGACCCCAAACTCGGTGTCGACCCCCTCGTGGGCGACGACACACCTGGGTGCCGACCCCCACCCTGGCGCCGACCCCCGCCTGGGCGCCGTTCTCCACAGGGGCGCCGCTCCCCACCTCAGCACCGACCGCGCCCAAGGTCGCCACACCTGACACCGTGGCCAAGGTGCTCGCCGACCTCTATGTTCTCCTCTCCATCTTGGAAAATCAGGGGACGCCACCACCGACGTCTGCAGCCACCTGTTCATCGGTGCTTCCCTATGAGATGCGAGACTATGACACGACAGGGCCGCCGCCGCCGAGCGCGCCAAGCCACCCCGACACCGTAGCAGCAGACACCGCCGCTGCCGTCATGAGCCCCCCCCCCCCCCCCCCCCCCCCCCCCCCC
>BCLF01000005.1:2625238-2674116 GCA_001602275.1 Zoysia japonica
GGCCGCCAACCTCGCCGTCCGAGCCGCTGCTGCCGCGGCCTCTATTGCCACCCGCTCGCGCTCCTCTGCCGCGGCGAGGTCGGCCTCCTGCCGACGTCGCACGCTCGAGGGGACTGAGCGGTGAGAGCCTCCTGCGGACATGGCACGCCGCTAGCGGGGAAGAGTCGGGGAGGTTGCTACTGCACTGGGAAGAAGCCGTCGAGTCGCTGGCTGCCGGTAGAGCACAGGGACCAACGGGAGAGAGAGTCGAGCAGGGAGACCGACGTCTCCACTGGAGAGAATCACGGGTGGGATTGGATAGATCACAGGACCATACGGCTCTGATGCCAATTGTTAGGCGCAACACTCGCATTGTGTTGGATGACACTCAGTGTTGAGAGTAACTCTCTTCATATTTCTTACTCACTACAATGCCATGACCAACCTAAGGGGTAGGGGATACATATATATAGGCTTGGTGGGCAGCCAAGCATATGCTAAGATGCTAAAGCATAAAGCTGAAAAGCTAGTCTAAGATCCTAAAGCATAAAGCTGAAAAGCTAGTCTAAGATGCTATAGCGAAAAACTGAAAAGCTAGTCTAAGATGCTAAAGCGAAAAGCGTAAAGCATAAAGCATAAAGCGCTTGCACTAGACTTATTCCATCAGCCGCCGGATCAACGATCCTAACATATATACTATTGCTCACATGGCATTATGTATTGCATTGCAAAAGGGCCTTTAGCCTAGTGGTCAAGGAGTCTCAGTAGCACCCCTACGGTCCTTAGTTTGACTTCCCTAGGAGTGAATTTCAGGATGAGGGTAAAAAAAAAAAATCCTCGTCTGTCCCACACCAAAGCATAGGTCTAAGGCCGGGCCCAAGCTATTGGTCACTCCACTGTGTAAGGGTGAAGCAGGGTTCAGGGTTTTTTTCTCGACCTGCGTGAGAAGGTCTTCTTCATGATGCAATGCTCAACCCCTGTAGGTCGAAAGGAGTGCTCTCCTTTGTATGGGCACTAGTCCTTTTTTTCTTCTTGATATGCAGCTCTCCTGTGTGTTTGATAGAAAATAAACCTGCAGGTTGAGTTTTTTTTATTATTATGTATTGCATTGTTGTCATTTCTATTGCATACCAACTTAATAGCTGGATCTGACTTGGTGCAGGTCATTATTGGTTCTGAAGAATTGAAGGCCAATCATGCCATTGTTCAGCATGTGGAGATATTATCTGAGAGTCAGAAGTATAACAAGTAGGATTGCTTACCCTTCTTCCATTGCACACGTATAATTCATGCACTGTGTATTAATGATGAATTGTGTTTATATGTGTAAGGTTGGTAAATCTACTTGAAGATATTATGGATGGCAGCAGAATTTTAATATTTATGGACACAAAGAAGGGTTGTGATCAGATCACCAGACAGCTCCGTATGGATGGTTGGCCTGCTTTGTCTATCCATGGTGACAAGAGCCAAGCTGAACGGGATTGGGTTCTTTCTGAATTTAAATCAGGGAAGAGTCCTATCATGACAGCCACTGATGTTGCTGCTCGGGGCTTAGGTATGTAAAACCTCTCAGATATACGATATTAAGATACAAATTATGTTGTCTGTGGAACTGAAAAGTCTGATACATGTATCTTGCCAATGTGAAATAGATGTCAAAGATGTTAAATATGTCATTAACTATGACTTTCCGGGGTCACTGGAGGATTATGTACATCGCATTGGTCGAACTGGCAGAGCTGGTGCAAAAGGAACAGCTTATTCCTTTTTAACTGCAGCTAATGCCAGATTTGCAAAAGAACTTATCAATATTTTGGAGGAAGCTGGTCAAAAGGTCAGCTCTGAATTAGCTGCTATGGGTCGTGGTGCACCAGCCCCTTCAACGGGTATGTTTGCTACTGGACAACTCATTTCCGTAGTTTTGCTTTAGCATGATGTATAAGTCCTGAGTTTTATTGGTTCATTCACCATTCTGAATAAATTGGACTATTATCACATTTTTCAGGTTACCGCGACAGATATAGGGGGTTCGGGGGTGGCAGATTGCGAAGCTGACTTTAAAACATCTTAGTTGTTGCTGAGAATATGTTTTGCACTATGCGTGGATGGCTATGTATTTTCTGGTTCACTGAATATTTTGACTAATCCATTAAAGATGGAATTTATGCATTTTGGACTCTTTATTGTGTAACAGGGTTCTGCTTCGAGCCATTTCATCTGCTTGTCTCAGTGCTAAAGTTGTATAATGGCATGATACCTCCAGTTTCATTAGATTTCTTTTTCCTTGTAGCCTTCAGAGTGACAACGTATCTCATAGTTCTGTTTCTATGATTCTATCAGTGTAGCCTTTTGTTTTCTAACAATAAACATTGAACGAAGTTGGAATAAAGCTTGTGTTTGTTGTAAGAATTTACAAGAAAGATTATCCAGCTTTAGTTTTATTGCCAGATTCCCTATTATTTGGTTAGCAGCACAATCATTCCAAAATATAATGTGCAAAATAGAACATCTCATGTCCGCTCAATCGTTTCTTGTTATTACCTTCCGTTTTTTGTGTTATTGTCATGTTTTTCTAACAATGATACCATGGATCTCTAGTTGAACGAAATGAACAAAATGGTGAGTCTCCGTTGCATGTATACACAATGTCAGATGGAATGTCTTTCTTCTGGTTCACCAGGATCAGGTAAATGTTGCTTGAACACAGTATGGCAATAGTAGCTTGTTGGTTGTCAATTATGTCAAGCAGTGTATGTTATGGCAACATCTTCTATGAAGATATTCTGAGGTTCTCTCTCCATTATGTTGTGGCCGTGAATATGGTTCCTGCTTGCGCGACTTGCTGTCTGCCCAACATAGGATTCTTTTGATTGTATCTCCTGGTATGCTATTACTGACTAAAAGTTCTTCACAAGATCTAAGAAACGTCCCTATCTGCTGGGACTGGGAACTTTTCAGACAGACAGAAATTTTGTCCCATAGCTTTTTTCGCTTCCTTTTTTTTTCTCTTTGATGCAGCTAGGTCAGTGTTCATCCGTGACATTGCAATCTGGAATTATTAGCTCTGTTTGGCATGTGGTTCCCTTCGTGGTGGTTGCTACTGATATTTCCACATCCATCTTGGTACAGCCATTAGCTTCTCACCAGCTTTTGCTGTCCCAAGTACTAACCCATGAGCAAGTGGTAACAAGGATCTGGCAGGATATGGATGTGTGGTCATCGCCGCTGTTGCATATCTAATACATCTGTCAATTGGAGCTGTCTAGTTTTGCAATCTGGGAAAACTGAATTTTGTTTGTATGATATGAAAAGGCTTGTACAGCAGTCCATGGATACATATTTACCCCTATTGTCCTTGCTATATTTTGAAATCTTTCATTACAAATAGTACCATATTGGCATGTTTTGTATGTGTGCTTGTCTAACAGTTATTGCAGCAATACTATTCTTTGGAAAGGTGGGTTGGGGGGGTGGGGGTGGGTTGGGTTGGGCGGGGTTGTTTCTGGGGAAAAGCTAGGTAAAAACTTGGGATTTAGTCCTCTGATCAGCTAGAGCTGCACACATTTACAATTCATCCTCGAAGGTTTTAACTTGGTGTTTTTCATTCGTTTTGTCATGATATTGTTTAAGCACTCGTCGGATATTTAATTGCTCTGTAATTACTGTTTGGTTATGTCCCGTTCGCCATAGGTACTGTGGTTCTACTTTTCTGAAACTTGCTTATCTAAAATACTCTCTCTTGTTGCTGCCACTACGAGTTTACACTGCAGTAAGATCTACGTGTCGAAGTGATGCACTCATGTCCGGAGCCATCTTTCGACTTACCCTGAAAATGAAAACCTAGCATTTTCCAAGAACGAAGGAGACCTAGGCCTTTCACCTCTTCTAACACAGTGGGCAGTGGCTTTAGTTGGAAAAAGGCGCACACGAGCAAACATGCCCACATGAAGATGGACCATGCATGGCCACACACACACGTCCTAAAGCGGATTTTTTTCACCTCTATCATTGTCGAGGGGTTGGACAGTCGTTGGATCGCATTCATCTACGGCTCAGAGGTTGGGACAAGTTTTTTTTAAGGGGATTTTTTTTTATCAGTGAGAGAAATAGAGGGCCCCCGGATGACGGGGTTGGGAGTTTCGATTATCCCCCACACGTCCGGCTGATCGCAAGGCTGCTGGGCAGGCAGGCAAGCAAGCATGCGTGCGTGCTCTGCCTATCGTGTCCCCAAAAGGCGGTGTCATTAGTCTCACAATGGGGGCGAAGAACTGCATGGGTCCAGCCGATGTCGTGTTAGATTTTAGCTGGAGTTTGTGATCGATCTCCTTGGACCAGCATTTTTTGCCGACATGCATGCTTATCATCGTGGTGAGAGCTTGATTGAGAGTGGAACAAGGTACTTCTAACAACATGAGAACATGCATATGAATTATCAAAGATGAATACCACTTTTACCGTTTCATTTGTCGGAGAGATTTGTAGGAGAGATGTGCTTCGTTATATTAAGAAGAAAAATAGGGACAAGGCCTTAGGTACAGAAAGATTACATCATATCGTAACATAAAAGGAAAAAGACAGCCACAACAATCACTGAACACAGCTCTAAACTAAACACCATACGATAATACCTTACTTCATCACGAGAGAGAAGACAGAAATACACTGTGGTCTTGTAATGGAAGATTAACTGCTTGTTTCCAGACCCTTTTGTAAGATGCTCTATCATCATCCGTTCTTCAGTGCCATACCACCAGCCTCATGAAAGCATCCCAAAATGGATCCAGCGCATTTACCCTTTCTTCCACCGCAGGAGGGGCAGCAATTTTGGCAGCTGCACCATGGAGGAATCAGGATCACACAAAGCTGGACCTGGATTGGATGGAGTTCCCAAGGAGGAACTCATCACTGTCCATTCATCAATCCATTTTCATGGTCTCTCTCTCTCCTCCTGCACGTATGCGTCATGTTCTTCTTGGACCTCTCGCTCTAGGCCCTATATAGTATACCTGTCTCCCCCCTTGAACAAAGCAAAAGCACGCAGAGAAGCAGATGCTGTCGCGCGGCGCAGGTGCATGCCCACCATGCATGCTGGATGCCCCAGTCCCACTCGGCCAGTACCGGAGACAAAATCCCCGCCTTCCAATTGGTCAAAGCCCTACCAGCATGTGTGCTAGGACCCATTCCTTTGAGCAAAACTTTACTGTACAAATCATTTCGTTCTAGTATGGCACTGTGAACACGATCAAGGTCCATGATCCATGACTATTATATAGTAATACTGAGGCTACATTACCACTGATTACAGTGGTATTTCAGTTCCCGAATGATTAATCTGCCTACCCATCCTCTCTTCTGTACATCGTCAGTCAGAGATATCCAACGCAGCATCGCAAATTCGCAATGCAAACAGCGACCATTCCATATCCAACCAAGAAAGATGCACCTTCTGAGCTTGCTGCCTTTCAAGGATTCGACTTTCACTCTTGCTATGAGATGAGCCAGCCTATACATGAAACTGTATACTACTAGTAGTACTAACAACCAGCTGCCGATGGAGTTGCATCTGCAGATCTACTGAAGCTAGTCTTTGCTGGTGATCCTGATGGGCATGCCTCGCTTGAGCCGCACGGTTGGGAAGTTGACGATGTGGTCCTCCTCCGCCACCCAACTGCATGCATGCAATTCAATGCCATCGTCAGGCCATACTACAAGCTACAGTACTAGTGCAACAAGAAGCAGCCAGAGAAAGAGAAAGATCGATCACACGATGGTGATGCGGATGCCGATCGAGGCCATGCGCGACTGATTAATCGCCGTGAAAAGGACCTGTGCTTGCGCACCCACGTGTGCGCCTCAATGGCCACTTGAAGCAATTGCTCTATGTGTGTGTGTGATGTGGATGCGTGTGTCCATGCGGATTGCCAGATTGGTGTATTTGAGATTGTTTATGAAACCAATGCGTGCCAACTTTTGTGAGATTTTTTTTTATGAAGCAACTAGTAGCAGCTTATGGCCAGATTGTAGTGGAGTTTGTGACTTGGAGCTCTTATCAACTTAGCTGCACTAACCATGAGAAAAAAATATTTCTTTAGGGCAGAGAAAGCAGTGCTGCTTGTACTAGAGCGATCTGTTTATCTTTTGGTGGACAGGCGGCCATTCCCTGGCACGTCGAGGCTCTGACTGATTGGTCAAAGCTGTCCAACTGGCCCTGTATAATAGTTTATTGCGCCCGTCTCCTGGATTCAGCTCGACCAGCAAATGAGGGACCGGGTAGACCAGGCACAAAGCATGTCACCGATCAGCTGGTCGCGCCATGCATGCCCCATCATCCATGTCGATCGCCATGGATTGGTCCATGGGGAGCTCTGGACTGTGAGGCCAACCGTCGCACTCATGCAAAGTAAGTTTCAAACCACTACTAGTGATTAACCGTGAACCTCCCTATTGCCAAACCTTCACAAAGGCTGAGGCGTGCACGCGCTGAGCAGCCATGGCAAGGGCCGACACGGCCTTCAGCCCCTGCAACAGCGATCTATCCGACGACGACGCATCTCCCGGCAAGCGCTACATGCTACCGCCGCTGCCTCTCTCGCGGCGTGCGGCGCGTGCCTGTGAACGCCACCAGCCCTCCTCCTCTCCCCGCACGCGAGCGGCAGCCAGTGTCTAGGCGCATAGGTGCCCTTATGAGTTGCAGTATTCGGCGGCCATGGCGCACGTGTGGCCCCAGGCCAGACGATCGAGCCGAACCGTACCCCGGCTCTACGCATGGCTAGGCCGTATGGCGTTGGGGTCCCCTGCTTCTGAGGACTGGACCTTGCTATTACGCACTACTGGTACTGCATCTCATCTGCCTGTACCAGCGTTAACAAATTTGACGATCCAGGCCTCACGTCACTAACTATTGATGTGTCCATATCCTACCAGTTCTAGCTCGGTGAGAACAATGAGCTCCAGAAACAGATGAGATCCACGCATGGACTTGTGCAAGGAATTGGAGGATCAGTTGATTGCGAATGGAAGAATGTGATCGATCCATACCTGAAGCTGGTGACCAAGTGGTGGAGGAAGATGGAGGCTTCCAGCCTGGCCAGATCCAGGCCGGGGCACAGCCTCTGCCCACCGCCGAAAGGAGTGAAGCTGCTGGTGCTCGTGTCCTTCTCCTGTTCATCATCATCATCAAGTTGTTGACCAAATCAACACATGACTAGGTTTCCAAAACAAATCGTAACAGTGATAAGCTAGCTCTTCGCAAGAACTACCACAACGTTGTCAACACAATCAAGTTTAGAATAATCTATCACAACCCATGAGACCTCAGGCAATTGTCAGTTTATGAACTAGAGAAACATGGACCTAATAACAACAGTAAAGTATAAAGGTCTGTTATTTTCTTGCCATACTAGGTGTTAGTACAAGGAAAATTCCATTGTGAGCTTAGCCATGTAGGAAGGAGCCCCCCCCCCCCCCAACTCATGAAGTCCCTATTACGCCGGTGTTGCCTAAAGGATTAGCAACTGGATGAACATCTCCACCAAACGTGGGGCTGGCTGGCTCTTACCTTCCACCTCCATGGATTGAACTTGTAGGGCTCGTCGTAGAGCGCGTCGTCGAGGTGGACAGATCGGAAGTACACGAGCACGCACCAACCTTTGGGAATGAGGTGGCCCTTCACCTCGATGTCCCGCACCGCTTTGCGCATGATCCCGCTGATGATGTTGCCCATGCGTAGGGTTTCGGTTATCACCTGCGGTCGAAATGTTTGGTTGTTCAGGCAAATTTAAGAAAAGGATGCTGGATGGATCCGTGAGTACATTGATCATTACGTGCTGTGTAAATGACAAGGACATGTAGTCCGTCCATTGCAAGGTCTCTCCCATGTCGGTTTTTCGCCTCTTGAGCTGCATGTTCTCCTCCTGGTAAAATCACAATCTGGTTAATACCATTATTTCAGTGAATTATTTCACGTGGCCTGGAATCAGCAACACTTTCATAGCACTATAAAACTGTAAATGAGAGCTACTAGTAAATAACACGATGCTACTCGGGTTGATGATACATATGCTTTCTTGGCTAAATTCTTAGTATCCTATATTAACAATGGGAAAAAACTTATTCCACGTTTGGCTGACAATCTTGATATGTTCAAAATGCATCCATTCAAGCAGTGGAAAACAGGAATCGACGTAAATAAATGTGTATTTAGGCGCACATCACCATCAAATGCACTAACTGGACAAATTTAGTTTTGTCATCATACAATCCAATGCCAAAAGCTAGATAACAAATTAGGTGGCATGCCAACATCAAACTGAAGTGATTAAATAACATGACTATAAATCGACCGAGTAGATGGCACAATCAATATTCTGAACCTTAATTTGGTTCTAGAACCAACCATTCTGTGTAACTAACCATCAATCCAATTTCGCAAGTTCATGGTTACTTTGAAGAGATGATGTTGTGTATACTTCGTGTTAACCATAGGTTAGCGCAGACAGTATTTACCTCTAATTGTTGCAGAGCCAGAGGGCACTCGCTGAGATACTTTACGGCAAGAGTGATGAGCACCGGCACAGAGTCCTCCGCCGGTATCATGAGGTCGATCATGTTGTCCGAGATCAGCTCGTCCGTGAGCTCGTCGCTCCCGCCGCTTATGAGCACGTCAATGGCGTCGCGCGGAGGCGGAGGCTCGCGCCGCCCGTCGCAGTCCAGGATCCTCCTCCGCTTCTCCAGTATAATCCTCTGTATCAGTCTCGCCATCCTCTTCTTGGCCTGGAGGAGCAGGTAGTGCACACCCCAGAAGCGAGTCAAACAGAAAGAACAAAGCGAGCAGATACTGATGCTCTGCTTCAGCCTGATATGATACAGACAGAGGAGTAGCTCAACGTGTGCAGGGTAGTGCAGGAGTGGTGGTGCATACCTGGAGCGATCTGTACAGCCTCGTCCCTGGCAGCTTAATGGGAAGCGACATGAGACCGACGATGAATTCCTGGAATTGCTCCTTGAGCTGCTGCATTTCTGGACCTGCCTCCAGCCCGATCAGACCCCTCACCAGGATCTGGAACACTATCTGCTGCCACAACAGGTTCAGTCATTAGTACTACTCGCTGGAGCAGTTGCAGAGCAGCTCCAATTTGATTGCCTTCAATTCCTGTTCTCTCTCCCTATTCTACACCACTGCATTATAGGAGTAGTATATATTATATAGGTTCTTAATCAATCAGTTCCTCAGAATGTAAGACCCTTCATGGAACGCAGAATTCATTACGTTTTTTTCAAATTAAATTGATAAACTGATTTTTGTGAAATTTTCATGGAGAATATAAAACTTCTCAAGGCATCACCTCGAACGCATAACTAAGCGTGTAACTGACAGTAAGTGCAAGAAGAGTGTTTGCAGACAGAGCATCCACGTACTACTGTATGATACTACAAGTACTGTGCATATGTGTCGGAAGAATGTAGTAGTGGCGGTAATTTTTTTGCCGGCAACTCGATCCGGCACGCGGGCCGGGGCCCCAGACCGGACGTATTGAAGGTGCGCGCGTGCGGAGTTGAATGGCGCGAACGCAAGGTACAGTAGTAGGAGGCACCAGCACAGGTGCTCGTACCACCACGCACGGGGACATACTATACGAGTACGCCCACGTGGAGTCGTAGCATGACCGGAATGCGAAAGACGGAGAGAGAAGGCTGCCCTTGCCCGGCCTCCGATGGCTACGTCCATGTGGTGACACGGCCGCGCACGTGTGCACACCGGCGGCCTCGGTCCGCGCGCCGTGCCATTGCTCGGTCTCCTTTCCCTTTTCTCTCACGCTCTCGCGGTACTGGTCTTGCTAATCCGATTCCTCCTCCCGAGCCCCAAGTCCCAAGCATGTAAACGGCGGATAGATGAGCAGCAGAAACAGAGCATACACGTACCGTCTTGGCGTGGTCCTGGACGCGCAGGAGCGCGCCGGGGCCCTGCGCGCGCCAGGCGTCGAACGCGGGCGCGAGGCGGCTCCGCATGTCGGCGGTGACCTGCGCCTTGAGCTGCGGCGACTTGAAGAAGGCCCCGACGAGGCCGTGCACGCGGCGCTGCAGGCTGCCGTTGATGAGGAGGATGGACGACTTGCCCATCAGCTCCGTCAGCGACCGCGGGTACCACGGCACGAACGCGCGCGCGTCGCTCTGCAGCACGAACCGGCTCACCTCCGCGTCCGACGTCACCACCGTCGCCGACCCGAACAGGTGCGACCGGAACACCGCGCTGCCGTGCCTGTGTTCGGTGTACGAGCGGGGTCAGAATCAGCGCGTGCCACGAACGACATGTCCTGGGAGCAAGCCGTGGTGGGCCGGGCCGGGGAGACAGACTGACAGACAGAGAGACGAGGATCGAGCGACTCACAGGAGGCGCCGCTTCTCGACGAAGGCCTCCGGCCGGGAGGAGTAGGCGCAGGACACGAAGTCCAGCGTCTCGCCGACCAGCGGCCACCCGAAGCTGCCGGGCGGGAGCCGGGCCTCCGTGCTCGGCCCGCCCCTGCCTCTCGGCCCCGCCATGATGGCCGTCAGGAACCTGCTGCGGGACACCAACATCCACAGGCCCGCCGCGAGGACAAGCAGCGGGAGAGCGACGCCGACCAAGAACGCCGGCGCCGGCGCCCAGGCAACGGTAGTCGACATGGCAAAGACGACCCTGCTGCAGCTGCTGCTACGTGTACTGTATGTGCTTTGTGTGCGTGTTCGTGTTTGCACCCACCGAGAAGCGAGCGTGAGCTAGTACGAGAGGACGAGGACGATGGAGAAGACGAGGCAGCACGGCGCTTATATGCAGCGAGAGAGCGGGGAATGGAATCTGGCAAGTGCAAAGTACTACACAGGGGAGGAACGAGGCGAGAGAATTTTAAATTCAAATTTCACGGCCTTTATTTTTTCTCATCGATAAATGGAGTACATTGTGCTGGTAGGACTAGGACTCTAGGAGTAATTCAGAAGACGAGAATACTGTTAGTTTATTTCTCTTGCGTTTACAGTCCCCACGTCTATGATTGTGTGTCCTGGCGGAGCCCCACTTCTCGTTTCTTTCTCTTTGTTCTTCCGTTTTGAGGACTGAAAAATTGAGTCCCGAGCGGCGGCACAGGTGAGGTGCGGCGACAGGCAGGGGGTCAGCTGCAGCTGTTGCTGCCGCGGATTGAGTGATGGTGGCCAATGCTCATGCTCAACTGCGCAAGGCCACCTCCTCGTGTGCACAGGTGTGGGGTCTCGACTCATGAAAGACCTCTTCAAGTATTCTTTTTTCTTTCTCTTTCAAAATACTCCAGTTATACATTTTTGAAATATATAATTGCTCCCTCATTCCTGATTTATTTATCATTTTTAAATTAAAATACTTGAATTAATAACGGGTGAAAATATGTGATGTACTCACCCTGTCATAGAACAAGTGTCATTTTTTTACTTTAAACATTAACAGTTGACAATTCATCCTATTTAAAAAAAAGAGTATATTTCAAAAAACTACACATACTTTAGCAATATTATCATAGGACTATAGATTTAAAGAACAATTTAACAAAACTACACATTTTATATATATTTTATCAGAGAACTACAGATTTTAGCCTTCTTACTCACAAAACTGCAGTTGAGGCCCACTTGTAAGATTTGTGTGGGGTTGAGAGGAAGAGTGCTAAAATCTGTAGGTTTTTGAAAAACTATTAAAAAATGTATAGTTTTGTGAAATTGGTTTTTAAATATGTAGTTCTCTAATAATATTATCAAAGTATGTGTAGTTCTCTGAAATTTACTCTAAATTGTGTAAATATAAAAAACAAATAAGTTGTGTTTAAAGTATTTCTAATAATAAAACATTCACAATAAAATGAATAATATTTTCATAAAGTTTTTGAATAAGATGTCAAACACTGAAGTCTAAAAGTAAAAAATGATACTTATTATGCGACGAATGAGAGGACTAAAAATGAGAAAGAGAAATATAGAGATAGAGATGTATTAGAAATAAAAAAAAATATAAAAAGGTGGGGATCATAAGTAAATAGAGAACACAACACGTGAACATTTCGCATGCCAAATTAGTGTTTGATTGCATAGCACACTTGGTGTGTCATATTTGTGGCTTAAGTGTTATATGCACAAACCTATGTATACGAGCAAATTGCCCATGATAATTTTAGTAAGGATTTGTGACAGAGTTTAGCTATAAACAGACTTTTAGGTGACAAGCAATATGGCACAGAGGGAGATATTCATAGTTTCATGGAAATGGTACAGGGTCAGGTGACGAATAAGAAGCCGAAAGCATACTACTCCTATGTGAAATTGAACGGTTCTACTCCCTCCGTCTTAAAAGAGTATCGTTATAGAATTCAAAATTTATCCTCATTAGTCTCGTTTTCTAATATAATATACTCTCTATTTTTATCCTCTATTCAAATACAATCTCTACTTCCTCTCCTCGCTCCTCGATCCAAAGCCTCACTCACTACTCTCGAACGGAGGGAGTGACGTTGGATGAGCGGTCAATTCGGGGGCGGTACCACGTCCATCGATCGGTGCACGGCAAGACTACTTAAAAATGATTTCCCGGCACCGGGAGCTGAGACCGAGCTCTTGAATGGCGTGAGCCATTGTTGGTAAGCTGAAGCTAGGCTACGGAAAAGATTCCTACCACCACTTCTAGCGTGGTGCGCTCCTAGGCGGGCTGGCGACGGCGAGACCACCACCACAGTACCACTCCTACCAGCAGTGGTGGTACCGGTCCGTTCCACGACAAATCTGCGCACACGTTCGCTTTGAAAATACTTGGGAATTCAATCAGTGCCTATCCCTATCCGCCGCTGGTTTTTTTTTTCTCTAGTACGAGTAGTACTCCGTACAATACTCTGCTTTGCAAGTGGACTGGAGGAGAATAATTTTGGAAGATCAACGAAATCCTCACCTCAGTCGGTCCACTGATCGGCATGTGTTCGCCTCGCGAGTTGTAATCTAGACTTGGTTCCACTCCATGTCATCACGGTTGACGCATCGTGGTGTTGGCGATATCGTTTTCTTTGCGCGGACTGGTGAAAGGGAGCAAGGGATACGACACGGCCGTGCCACTCCACCCTGCCGGCACTACAACAGATTAATCTTCGACTAGTGTAGTAGTAATAAACAAGCCCTTACTATAATAATCATAAGATTCATATGCCATTATGCCCGTGAAAAATGACAAGCTACTGTAGTAAACTAAACCAAGCAGCGATCATTGCTCGCCCACTCGATCATCATGCTGCTGCTACGACATGGTACCGTTGTTTCGGACACGTCCGAACTCCGACGAGCACGGACTGGCTTCTACCATGAGTGAAAACAACGTTCTAAGATATCAACACGCTTCCGCGCGGCACCAGCACTTTCCCAAGCTTAACAGAGGACAGATCGATTCAGCCAACCACCGAACCTTCCTTTGGTTTCCAACAGGTCAGTGCGACGCAGAACTAACTAACAAATCTGCGGTCTACCGATTGGACGCGCCCTCCGTAAACGAACAAGCAGCGTTACATCACGGGAGAAAGCGAGGCCGATAGATCACCCTCCCCGTTCCCAGGCAACAGTGCTGATGGCACGGCAACAGAACAGGAAATGCAACAAGAGAAACGGCAGCGGCAGGTCCGGCAACCGCGGCACGGACGTCCCCGCCGCTGCCCGTGCCCGCGACCAGTCCGCCGCGCACACGACCTCTGCCCTGCTCTCACCAACCGGCGCATCCGCACGAGCGACACATCGTGTCGCTTGTCCCGTCCATCACCTGTGGGCTGTGGGTACTAGCTAGGTGATCGTTTTCACCTCTTATACACTCGCGATTTTATTATCTTAGCGAGGCACCAATGGGTGGTAAAGGTGTCAGAGTTCTTGACTCTATTTTAAACCAGCTCACGGGTAGCTCACTAGCCCAAGGGGAAACCGGGCTCACTATTCTACTCAACAACCTCAAACTTAAAATTCCTCTTTCTGCACATTTTTTATGTAAAATTAAATTGATTTCTGTAAAATTTTTATAAAATTTCTATGAAATTTCTGCATTCCAAAAACAGGGCCTTAACATAGATCTTATTGGTTTAAAGCAAGGTTACACAACAGAAAGGAGAGGAATAAACCACTCTGTTGATCAGGTAGACACTCATTTCGTGGTTTTGGATAATGGCTAAATCTGTTGGGAGGAGGGCACTAGTAGCTGCACTCGTTGTTTTTTGATTTGAAAAGACATGAGGATTTTGTTACAAAAATCATACTTTTCACTAACTCAGATTATTTAATACATATTTCTTTGTCTCTGGAAAACAGCAAGCTGTGCTCTTCATGCTAATAAGATAAAAACCAGAGGGAATTTGCCAATGATAACTTACCCCAATTTGAAGTTGAGGAGAAGCTACAAATATGGGGGTGCCGTCAGTCTGCATTACAAACGAACAGTTCCTTCAGGAAGCTGCAAAATTTGCTGATACGTACAGAAGCCTTTAAACTCAATGCAGTAGACATATGTTGCAAATGACATCTAAAGTTGTCACAATTTGTATGTGCAATTTGCAACACATATCAAAAAGAGGTCGAGGTGGATCAGTTTCAGATATTTAGATAGGTTCAGTGACTAGGATATACCAGGAATTTCTTGGTCAATGTGATGGGAAATGTCATCTTGATTATGCCCCGTCGACAGACACAAGAACATTCTTCTAACTCCAATCCAAACAAACAGAACAAGTTAGATAGGTACCTGTATAAGAATTGAGAGCCTTGAGACTTCAGACACAGATTTGATGGCTACCCAATCCTTGGCGTGGTTAGTGGAAGAATACAGGAAGGTCAGAAGCTAAAAGCAAACAGGCCAGGAATCGTGTATGCATAGAGGGGTACTACTCAGATTAGGATCTTCGATGAAGGAACAAAATGAATCAATGATGAGAGGAAGGCAACAAGGACAGGGGCTGGGAAAAAATATTGTGCGCAGCAGTAGTCACAGGGGAGATCTCAATAGTGACCTTGCACAGAGCCTTGCTCCTGTTGCATGCAGCTGAGTAGTAAACTAGAAAGTTGCAGTTTGAGCTTTACAGGTGCAGCAGGTACAAGAGACATGCAACAGGAGGGGCAAGATAGGCTCGGAGGTTGATGGACCAAGGTCAGGAGCAAAGGATCTCTGTATGGAGGCAACAGAAGCAAGAACAAGTACAACATCACTTTCGGTCCTCGAAATTAGTGCGTACAGATTATTTCACTCATCGTACGCTCTTGCACAATTATGGACTTCTTGGGTACGGAGTACTGTTCTTCACCATGGTAGTACTCCTAATGATAACGGCAAATATAGCAGTGTGTTTTTGGCAGTGATGCGAAAGCTGAGTACTGCAGAAGCCAGGAAGGTAAGGTAACTTACCACAAGTTGAAGTAACATATGGCCGTTAGATATTTGAGCAATAGTATTGTTAGCATCCCTTTTGTCCTGATAATTAAGTGTTCACTGAAGATTAATAGTTCCAGCATCTGCCACCAGTACACCTGTTTCTCCTGGCCGAGGGCCAGCATATATTATCACAGCTTCTCTTTCGATAATTATTTAGGGAGCCCTGCACCAGGAGTTGCATTGGTAAAGCTTAAATGTGGAAGAAGTTACTGCAGTTCAACAGAACTCATTGTCTGCGGACAATTACTAGTATTTCTGCACAAAGAGCAACAAGAAGATATAGCATATGATGTCCTCACAAATCTTGCAGATCGGTTATGACTTAATTAAAGGAAGAATAACAGTACATGATATAGTCTTCAAAGGACACCCATTACTTAATGTAGGCTTTGCAAATGATGAAACTGCAGCAATGGCCCTGCACTCCCAGCAGATATAAGTTCATACAGTGAAAGCTTCCCTAGATCTAATTAAAGCATAAGCAATTAAAAACATCAATAGCTAACATGGACTAAAGCAATTAAGATTACAAACTACCAGACAAGAAATACTGCACGACATAATCAATAAGACTAACATATCAGAACTAACAAATTGGGAGACAATTGGACCCTCATTATTTATGGTACATACTGTTTCACTGGTGTCCCTGCAAGTTAGAACAATGCCATTTTGCTAGCCCTCACCATCTCAATTGATCTCAGTGATCTATTCATGAGAGTTTGGGAGAACAAATTATGGCTGACACCTCGTGCAGTGCAGAGCCCTATGTTTTTTGACCGGAATACAGTAGGGACCCTACTGTGGTAGTAATATATTAATATGAAAAGTAAACCAAGTACACAGGTTTGAGTACATCCTGCTTGTACAAAGAAAGAACAAAGAGAACCGACTGTAAAGGAACTTATAAAAAGCTATAATTACAGCTTTGGAGTCAAGAAGAAACTGAGTTGTTAAAGATCTGTCACTCATTCTCTAAAGGTGTAAGTTAACAATATTTACAGAACATTGCTTCCAGGCATCAAAGGTTAGTATATTTTGACTAAATATCTTTCTTTTTGTTTGCTTCCATAACTCTCAAGCAACAACTCCAGACACCTCCATGAAGAACTGATGCCAAGTTTGTTCCTTCGCTTTGGTTATGGTTGAAAAGAAATTTCAGAGAGTGATCCCACTCAGTCCCTAGAAATTTCGGTATTAGGTCACACACGACACAATTGTAATTATTATCCTCTAATTGCAATTCTTCTCAACAAGTTTTTTAGTGTTCATTCTATCCTCGAAAATTAGCCACTTGAACACCTTTATTTTCTTGCCAACCTTTGATTTCCAGATCCATTTGAACAGAGTTGGCGGTGTAATTGTTTTTTTAGTTGAATAGACAGTATTTTTCAATGTGTACATAATGTTTCTCGAAATAATTTTAAATGTCATTTCCGATTGTCAATGTTGCTTGTTTTATTTTCTCTTGGAAAGCATTATATTCTTCCATTGCTTGCATGGAGAGACGAACATAAAAAATTTCTTGGATGTCCTGGTTAACTAGATATTGAGCTAATGATATGTTCTGTTTTCTTCCTAAAAATGATATCTTCTGCTGCTTTGCGAAAGAAACAGGTCTTGAAAATTCTTATCTCAAGCCATATTTTATGTCGCCCAATCGTTCACTAGGACCAACCAGGTGACTAGTCATCAACCAGGATGACTAGTCAAGCCTGGTTGGTCCTGGTCATCCATATAATCATCATATATATTTCAGAGTACATAGAAGTGAAAAATGGTCATTTGGTGACTTACTTGTGAAGGGTGCAGAATCTAGATTCACCGTAGCACTATAATTGTCCCAAACTCCATATTTTTGCTGAATTCTTTCTTGAATCTAAAAATAGTAAAGAATTTAAGAGTAAGAGCAGTATCTGACTCAATCATACAATGCACTAGAGCAGCATCCAACAAGGCATCACTGGAAATTGAACAAATATATAAAGAACTAAAGAAGCAACACATAATTAATCTGCTTTACAATAACAGCAAACACAACAGTCAATGACATAAGTTCAGAAATAAGCAGTCAGCTCTCAGAACTTATATCTAATGATCTAATTAGCAAACCATAATTTAAATTAAAGTTTTCATCAACAGCTGTTGATTCTGCTGCAGCTCCACTAGTATGACGAGTCCGCATCCTCCTCCATTGCTGCTGTTGTCTCAGGTTGTCCTCCAACATCTCTGTCAGCATGATCAATGTCATCCTATACAACACTGGTCACTAATAAATTTACCTTCTACAAGTATCAATAATTTCTTCAAAATACATGACAGAAACAACATAGGACATTAACACAAAGTATCAATAATTCATCAAGCCTTCGATCACTCAAGTAGATGAGAAATAGGTTTTGTTATGTAAGTCAGCATAAAAAATACTCTGACCAGGATCTAAAGAACAAGTACTTTTTGTCTAGTATTTAGTAACAGACGTAAGCTCCGCTGAAATAGCTACTGAGCAGCCAACTAAATAAGCATCAAAGTAAGGTTTGAATAAAAATAGGTTCCCAACCTTAGTCCAAGTTGTAAGGCAGTGATTCGTAGGACCTTCTCTCTTAATATAAAGATGTGCTGCTCTACTCCGTTTTCACGAAGAAAGAAGAGAAGTATGAACTAGGGACTATATTCTATATTAAGGAAGAGCATACTACTTTTACGTCATTGAAGACATTTTAGCTTTGGGTCAATGAACCTAACTAAATATATAAGAAGCCTAGAATATGTTTGGTTCAGAAAATGATCCCTATGATAGTAGTAAAAGTTGAACTATACAGGAAGCACAAGAAAGTACATCTGTAGAGTCTAGATGCACATGATGACACAAGAACAGTAAGTGCATAAACAAAATCAAGCTTTGTTTCAGATGCAAATAGAAAATGAGTTGCCGACAATAATTCTTTGGTTATTTCAATTATACATATGAAAAGATGGGAGACAGGCACAAAAACAGTCTTAGGGTTAGGATGCACTTATGAAAGCCGTTCTAATCATTAAACAGACCGTGCACCATATAATTGTGACCCAGAAGAGTAAAATGCTGTCTATACAATTAACTGTCTGATATATCTACCTGATCATAAATAACAACTGCACCCTGGCTTTGTTTTTAACCCTAGTCTAAAGAGAGAGCTTTATTTGGTGACAGGGTACTGAATGATGAAATTAGCGCACAAACACAGAAAGTGACTGCCTATCAAAAACAAACAATAAGAAAATATAGCAAAGAACTGATGTCATTGCAAGGTGCTACTGGTAAGAATTTATTACTGCTAGCATGTATAATATGCAACCACACATTTCTTGTAACAAGTTCATATGTTAGCATTAGTACTGCTAGGTGGAAAACCATATGAAATGCAAATATTTTATCATAATATAATACAATAGCTGAAATGGGTACCAGGAAGTATGGAGCAATGCATCTCTTATCAACAAGAGGAGCATCAACATCATCTCAAGCAGCAAGCATGGAGCTCAATTGAACTCCTATGGAAAATCCAGCGCAATTGAGCAGCTGAAGGTATCATATTACCTGATGCCGTTCTCAAAAAAGGATAATTTGTACTAACAACATTTTTGTGTTCGAGAAAAAAAAAACTAACAACATTTTTCATTCCAAACACAGTGAATTGCTACTAATGAGAGATCTAAACTAAGAGTTATACAATAACAACATAAATCAAAAGCAAACACCCAGAGGCATCAAGGTGGCAACATGGCCTTTCTCCTACTAGTACATATGCTCATGGTCATTTGTTCTGTAGAAGAATTGTGCCAGGGAAAGAAGCTGAACCATTGTTTGGAGCTGGCTTCAAGTTGAGAATGGAAGCCATGACATTGTATATCTCCACATTCTCGAACGAGGGCACAGTTCTACCCCTCTGAAAACGAGGTCCATGTGCTGCAAATATGGTTCTCATTGAAAAGAAGGCATTGTCGTACCCATGTGCTCCTCCACACTCTTTTCTTTTGGAATCCTTCATCTGCACCTTGTACCCTTCCTGTACCAGCCCAATTATAGGTGGGATCCTATAATTCTCTGAGTAATGTAGGCGAGAAGGCAAGTCCTCCTTTAAGTACATCCTCAGATATTCACCGTTCTTCACTTTCCCGGATCCAAGGCCCTCATTCATCTTGGCCACAACTTCAGCTGGCGACACACCATCAGGTGGTCTGATTGCCAGCAATGGTGTCATTAATAGAACCCAGTCTTCCTTCAGCTCAATCCATGGAGCCAATTCTTCGAGAAACACTAGCTTCCCATTGCAGGTGCCAACCATACCATGGTCCCCAAGCAATATAATGTTCACATCCTCAAACAACCCCCTTTCCTCTAAACCAACAATTACCTTTCCAATCATCTCGCGAAAGGGCCTTCAGCCTAGTGGTTTAGGTGCCTCAGTAGCACTCTCAGGTCCTGAGTTCGAGTACCGGTGGGAGCGAATTTCAAGATGAGGGTAAAAAATCCCCTCGTCTGTCCCATGCCAAAGCACAGGTCTAAGGACCGGCTTAGGTCGTTGGTCGTTCTCACACGGGCTACGGTGCCGCTGTGTAAAGGTGGGGCAGAGGTTCAAGGGTTTTCTCGACCTGCGTGAGAAGGTCTTCTTCTTAATATAATGCCGCGGGGGCGGTCTTACCCCCCGCAAGTCGAGCTTTCCAATCATCTCATCAATATTTTTAACCGCGTCAGTGATAGCTGGATCGTCAGGACCCACCTGGTGCCCCTGGTGATCAGGATCTTCAAAATATAGCGTCAGGAGCTGCGGCATTTCTTCAAAAGAGAGATCAAAATAACCAAGGATGGTGTCCACCCTATCCTCAAAGGGCACTGAGCCGTTGTAGTGATGACAGTACTTGTCTGGGCAGTTCCAGGAGCCCTTTGTGACCTCCGAGCCCGGCCAGAAGAATGTGGCTGCTCGGACACCCTGAGCGGCGGCGGTGGCCCAGAGGGGCTCCCCGAGCCACCACTTGGGGTCGTGGTTGGCCATGTTGAAGTTGTCCCCAGTGACAGGATCGGGGAAGCGGTTGTTGATGATGCCGTGTGCGGAGGGGTAGAGTCCTGTGACGATGGAATAATGGTTGGGGAATGTGAGCGTGGGAAAGATGGGGATCAAACCCTCGGCGGCGGAGGTGCCATCGCACCAGAGGCGGCGGATGTGCGGGGTGGGGGCCTTGTACTGGTACCCGAAGCGGAAGCCGTCCAAGGAGATGAGGAGGACCACCGGCATGAGGAGGACCACCGGCTTCGGGAGCTTGGCGAGCGGCCGTGCGGTGACGGTCGCGGCGGAGAGGGGGCGGGCCGTGAATGAGGAGGAAGGCCGTGGCGGTGAGGACGAGCAGGAAGCGGAAGGCTGTGGAGGAACAGTACCCGGGAGCGTGGGGGGAGGTGTCACCGGAGAGGAGGGCAGCGGTGGGAGGAGGAGAGGCGAGGGAGAGCGGAGCCGCCATGGCGATGCTTGCTTGTTTCACTCTCTCCGGGAGCAGTCTCAGGATCTAGCGAATAGCGATGCGTGTGGACTGTGGAGTGCGGACTCAACGGCGACTTTTTTAGACGCAAGCAACCAGGAATCCAGGATTGCCAGTGTAACGGTCAGGTTCAAATTTTGCCAATTTCACTGCTACTTCTTCCGTTCCAAAATACTATAAACATTATTAGGTTTTAATAAAATCATATTATTTTAACTTTTTTAAATAATATTTTAAAAAATACATAATTTATAATATAAAAAAAGATTATTTCATGATGAATCTAAAAAATATATTTTATATATAATATAAAACATAATTAATTATATATTATTAGTGATTAAAGTTATAAAAATTTAATTTTAACTTAAATATACAAATACTTATATTTTGAAACTGAGGGAGTAAGTATTCTCGTTATTATTATTTGTTACTCTATATTTAGAATAAGTGTAATTATAACAACTTGTGTAATTTAAAAAATATGAAATATTTTAAATTTTTTATTGGTGAAATATTTTGTTATTATAAATACTTTAAATAAAAATGCTTATTTTGCTTTAATATTTTTATTAATTTTTTAATAATCAAGCGTTGATATTAAAAAAAAAAATACTTATTCTGGGACGCATGACTTTTCGATAGGCTATAGATTTACAACATGTTTCTAAGTTCACAAGCAATTTTAACACATATTTTCGATTTAAGTCATTATGCATCACATTTTTTGGGTGTCCATGTTACTTCGCACGAAGATTAATGGTTTAATGCATATATTCATGTGTTATCTTTTTATCTTGGAATATGAAGTGATCTTGAAAAAGAATTTGGTACGATTTTATGCGTACATATTCTCATTAGATATAAATATATAAAATATTATATCTCATAGATTACTTGTATACTTTTTACCTAATATGTCACATTTAATTCAAATTTGTATTAGTTTCACTTATTATGTGTCAATAAATTAAATACTTATATTAAATATATACAACAAATATATATAAAACAACTAATTATAATTGTAGTCGTATTTTTAATAGGTACCCGAGACCTGTGAAATTCCTTGTGTGTATGAGTACGAAAAAAATCCGATAGTTAAATAGGTATGGGTATGAGAAAGCAAAATCCGACAGACATGTACCCATTGCTATCTCTAGGAGCGCGGCAATGTGGTCTAGATCCAACACTTTTCTACAGTAATAGATTACTCTCTCTATTTTGAAATAAGTATTATTTTTTATTTTTAAAATCACATTTGATCATTAATTTTATTATAAAAGTTGTGAAAATATTATTTATTTTGTTGTGAATTATTTTATCATCAAAATTATTTTAAGCATAGTATGTTTTTTTTATATTTGAGCAATTTTTTTTTAATAAGACAAGAGTTCAACATGGTGTCCAAAAGGTAAAAAACGATAGTACTTATTTTGAAACGGCTTTAAACATTACAGATGGCACCTAACATGTTGTTCTTTTTTTTAATTCATCTAATATGTTGTTCTTCTTCATGACACGTGCAGTGGCATAGTGAAATTTAAATTTTGAAAAATATCGGCGCTCATAGTTGCAACTTGCAAAACGGAATGTTTACCGGGCCAAAGTTTTTCTGGTTCTGTGGTCGTGGGCTTAATAGCAGGCCCACACCTACTTGAACAGTTGAACGGTTCGGTCCCCGTCCACGTCCCGTAGGCCGTAGCCTCTTCGAACGGTTCGGTCCAGCGGCCTTTGTCGCCGTGTCGCGTAACTGGGTCTGGGACTGGACGGCATCCAGGACGGCAGCACGGTCGCATCTTCCTTGCGTGCCCATTCGTTGATCCCATCGTCTTCCCCGACTCCCCCCTTTCCGGTCTCCGACTCTCCGCTTGCTTGATCCCCTTCGCCTTCCCTCGCCGATCCAATTCAACTCCCCACCTCGCCGGCCGCGGCCATGTCCAGGTACGGCACCATCCCCACCTCCTCCTCGGCGGGCGGGGCGCCCATGGGCGGCGCCTCCCCGCTCGACTTCATCTCCCGCGCCAAGGCCCGGGGCGCCTCGGCGCTGGCGACGCGCCGGCCCTGGCGCGAGCTTGGGGACATCCACGCGCTGGGGCTGCCGCCCAGCCTCGGCGATGCGTACCTCCGCGTGCGCGCCAACCTCGTCCACTTCGCCATGAACTACGCCATCGTCGTCCTTGTCGTCGTCTTCCTCTCCCTGCTCTGGCACCCTATCTCCCTTGTCGTCTTCCTCGTCTGCATGCTCGCCTGGCTCGTCCTCTACTTCCTCCGCGATGAGCCGCTCGTCCTCTTCGGCCGTGTCGTCGGCGATGGAGTCGTCCTCGCGGTGCTAGCAGTTGTCACGCTCGGGCTTCTGCTCCTCACTAACGCCACCGCCAACATCCTCTCCTCGCTGGCCATCGGCATCGTGCTCGTCATCCTTCACGCATCGATGCACGAGGCGCAGGACAACGTCGACGACGAGGCCGGCCACTGGTACGCGCCGGTGCCGCAGCCGCCCTCCCACTAGGTGTGACATCGCCCGTCTTCTGAACTCTGATTGTTCTTCCTGCTTCTGTGCGATAACTGTTACCATTGTCGTTGTTGTTGGTGTTCGATGTCTTAATGTTCTTGTCATGATGTTGCTATTTGCTACTTATGGACATGAACGCAAAGGTTTGTTGGTACTTATTTGATGCTATGAATAATTGAACTTCGTGATGCCTTTCATCTGTACACCCGAATTTTGGTTGTGTCCTTGCTGATAAATTAGAGCTGCTAACTGTACAAATGGTGTGCAACCTTCACAATCATATGCAATCGTGCTACCTGTTGCATTTCCATGTTGACTAGCTCAAGGCTTTTGTGTTTCTTCTGCTCTATCATCACTCGCTCTCACTCCATCCCTTGTACTTCTGGTGCTCCTTATGCTGATAATTGAGAAGCAGCCTTTTCAAACATAAATTGAGATGTCCTGTATTTCCGTTTATCTGGTTGTCAACACCATGTAATGGAGAAAAAAAAAACCTTGAAATGTTTTCAAAACACAACATAATTGTGCAAATTCTGTTGCAGTAGATATGATTGAGATGAAGCTTAGTTGTAGCCCCAAAGTACTTATCAATACCATGCTATTTGAACCCACTCAAAACTAATCGTTGCAATCATGTTATCTTTTTCAAGCTATTATACTCCACTTGGTCTCTTGTAGTTGCCAATTATGTTACTTATCTGTCATTGTTGAAGGGTGCCAGCTTAAAGTGGATAGATGTGGGGCAGCAGTTGGGGAATGATTGTATTGAAAAACTTGGACCATTCTCTTAGAACTATGTAAGAAAAGAAACGTTTAATGGTCTGCACAGCTTGTTAGAAATGTAAACTCGTTTAACCTATTACATTTTGATTGAAAGTAAGTTGTGTTAGTGTGATTCTAAGCACTTATCACCATCATCTTAGCCGTGTGCATTCCGAACTAGTTTAAACAAAATATCTTTTCTGAGAGAAACCTGAATGTTATAAGATATGGGTGTGGCATACAAGATTTGTGAAAAGCTAGAGTTCTAGCAATCCTACTATCTCAATGCATCTTAATATGTTCGCCTTGACCTCTGATGGTTGCCACTTGTATATCTGTAATCTATTTATCTGGTACTTTGAGTGTTCCCAGCTAAAAGGGAATTCATTCGATGGCAACACTTGGGGAATGGATGGATTGACAAACTTGGACCAATGGCAGTACTAGGTTTATTGAATTTTGGTAGTTTGAGAAGGAATTGGAGAACATCGACTTCCCCTTTCTCTATGCAATGGAGCATTAGAGCTAGACGATAGCTTTGTTGAACTAGATGAGCAATTTTTTTTAGGTCTGAATCCTTACCTGTTGAAATTAGAATGCAAGCTCGCTTAATTGAAGCTTTAAGAAGGCTTGTTGTGTTAGTCTGTTGCAGTAGCTTGTTTTGGCATTCCAATTTTTTTCCCTTACTAGTCGGCCACATTGTTTCTTTTTAGGATAAAGTCCAATTTACTCCCCTTAAGTATAGCCAAAGTCCATCTGTGCATTTTGCTTAATGTGCTATTTCATTCTTCAAGTTCTTAGCAGCCATATATCTTTTTGGACTTGGTAGCGCATTTCCTTTTCATAGGAACCAATATCTAATGCTCATTGTTATGGTTGGCTACTAAAATTCTTGCATTTTATTTCTTAAGTTGGGTATCACTAATATCGGCTTTGGACACAATTTATTTTTTTTTCCTTCGACAAATATGGTAGCACGAACTTCTATTTTATTCTCTTGTTTTTATTAAGCATATGCATTTCTTAAACCCTCTCCACTTCAGCGTGAAAGTAGTTCGTCACCATAAATGTAATGACATTTGCCTACATAAAAGTTCTAATTGTGGCGCACGAATCTTCTTTTTAGAATACTGACATTGACAGTAATGAACAAGTGGTACTTATAAATGCTGCTTTGGTAGAGTTGGCCATTGATCCTCCCATTTACTACAATAAATAAAAGTTAATTAATTATGCGAATTGTGTTTGATTGGTAGAAGGGGAGCCTCGGCATTGTGGTAAAGCTGTTGCCTTGTGACCATGAGGTCATGAGTTCAAGTGGTAGAAACAGCCTTTTGTAGAAATGCAGGAAAAGGCTGCGTACAAAATACCCAAAGTGGTCAGATCCTTCCCCGGACCCTGCGCAAGTGGGAGCTACATGCACCGGACAGCCTTTTTTTTTATGTTTGATTGATAATTCATCAAGCCAACTTAATATATCAGTGTGACAGATCTGCTTAATCTTCTGGACTGAGATTCCTAAAGAGATCGCAGATGCAGTAGGAACTTTGAAGTTTGAGCAGATAGTGGACCTGCAGTTCTGCATAACCCACAATCTTTGTTTTTTTTTTCGAGTTAAGAATCGAGTACAACTCTCAAAATTATTAGTCTACATACTGAAAATAATCACCCTTTTTTGCTTTGCAGTACTGAGTGTGTTCAGGATGCCGTTCTTTTCAAAGTATTCCAGCTGTGCAAATTGGCCAACTGTCACGAAGACCTGACGATGGTGATTGTATTTCACGTGCTTCTGGCTCCAATGGAAGTTTTGGCTCCAGCGATGTTACAGGGTTGTAAAACCTTGATCTTCACGCCCTCGTTTGTGAACCGTACAAAGCTTCGTTTACTTGTTCACATGTATAACAGTTTCTCAGAAAAAAATCTGTCCGAGTTCGACAGTTTAGATGGCTGGGACACTCTTGTTGAGACTGTTGTCATCTCCATGTTGGGAATGCAGATATGCACGCGTAGTTTTGTCTTCTCTGAGCTTCACGCCCATTGTTATGTAAGGCATTTTGTGAGACAATGAATGATCAACTATGTGTCCAGTATCCGTGTATGGTACATTAATAGCTTGAGCGGTTCATTTTTGGCCTTTCTTGTTAGCACTCCCTTCTCAAATTATTGGTGTTAGGAAAATAAATCTAGTATTTTTGAATTAGAAACCTTGTCCCTTTTTTGAAACAAAATTAGAAATCTTGTCCTTGCGACAATTGGAGCAGGTAGTGTTGGTCAAAAGGGCCGCCCGGCTCGGCCTAGTTCAAGCACGAATTGGCACGGCTTGTTACATTTTGAGCCGATTCGGTATGTCGTGTTTAACGGGCCGTGTCGGGATGGCTCACGGCCCGGCACAAAAATGATTAATCATGTCGACTCGGCTCATTAGCACGGCGGCTCAATTAGTATTCACTTTGAAATGTTGCAAAATATATGAAGTAACTGGGAATTGAGTTCAAGACCTTTAAAAATTGAAGCATAGCCTTGTGCACTGTAAATTTAATATATATTAACTAATTGTGATTAACCTGCCGCCTGCTGGACCGAAGTGTCAGCGCCCGCACTTCATGTCAGGCCGGCACGGGCCGATTAGATTTGGGCCGGGCCATTTTCTCCATGCCAGCACGGCCCATTTGGCCAACTATAGGAGCAGATATGCATTTAACAGACTGGATATGTTGGGCCGGTCAATCAAAACTTAAAGCCCCCGCTGGAGAGGTGCCTCAGTCCACGCCTTTCCTTGGGCCGCATGCCCTTGCCTGGGCCGCGCGGCCGTTCCGCGGCTGGATCGGGCGGCGACGGCCGACGGGTGCCCCCGCCCCACAAAAATGTTCCGCGCAGATGCCGCCGGCGGCAAAGCGGTGTCGCGGCGGTCCACGACCCCCCGCCTCTGGCTCCACCACCTCCGTCTTCCTTTCGTCCTCGCGCTCTGGGGCTCTTCGCTCGCTCAAGGTATTGTACCTTCACCAACCCACCGCAGCGCGATAGCCTTCCAATTGTGCCATGCCTTCCCTCTCCTCCACTTGTTGATTTTAACCACTATACATGGTGAAGAATCGACACTTCCACTTGTAAACTAGAGTTAGAAACTAATCGTTGCTGCACCGTTTGTTGTAATGGTACACAAAGATAAGTAATCTGGGGCAGTTTGATTTCACTTGCATGTTCATCATTTGGTACTCTAGTTCTGCAATGAACTCCTAGAACTTCAGCGCCTAGAGGATCCTCCTGCTTTATCTTTGTCAAGAAGCCCTATAGGCATGTCAAAACAGAGACAAACAAATTGAAAAAAGGGCCAATTCCGTGCCATGCAATGAATTATAACGCATTCAGTATAATCTACAATTGATAGTTGTATACTGTTTTATCTACTTTGTATTGCCATTCTGATTCTTAACTGTACAGATTATGTTTAGTGGCAACTTGCTGTCCACACTGGCAATGCGTAACAGCTGATCTTTGTGCTTTGTTGCAAACATGAGATGCATTCATAGAAAAACATAACTACGGTAGTACAGCTGCATAATGAACTTCATTGGATATTGACTTCACCATTTTATTTTACTTTTTAAATTCAAAATAAGAGCTCAGAGTTTATAAGTCGTTGGATTTTAGGGCCCTTGGTGATCAGTAATTCGATCTCCGCTTGTTTGATTGGTATTGCAAGCCAATGACCTATAGTTGGTGTACCTTAGTAGCAGCATTTTTGCAATGCTTTCTTTTTTGTGTGAATAGTACACATTTTTAAAATCTTTTTGTAATGCCTGTAATTGCTTGTTTTGGGGGAACTAGTTTTCTTCAGTCATGTGGTATAATACATTTTGTTCTGACAGTAGAACATGAAAGTCCTTCTGCTTGTTCCCTGGAGTCCCCTTTTCCATATTCCTCAGCTAAGCTAAGCAATCCATCATTTCCTCGATACATCCAGGCTCAATTAAGGATGACCTTAGCATGTGGATTTCTCTGGTCCCAAGCCTAAGTTTATGGCTATTGTAATAAGTATAATTGACAGATATCTTCCGTTTTATTGGTTCCATTCTTCGTGAATACCACTTTATTGTTCGAGTCAATAGCAGATCTTGTTAGCTACTAGCATATTGGTAAAGAATCATGCCTTGTTTTGTCCCAAGTGACTAGTCACCTTTCAAAATTGTCTCCGTTACCCTACCGTCCTCGTTATAGTAATATACTATAGCATATTGCTGAAAACCGCATGCATAAGCAACATTTGAAATAGGAAAATACAACTTCTAGAAGCTCCCTCACATGGGTAGGCTGGAATTGACCTTGCCATAGTAAATTAGTAATATACACTATGTATTGCATATTGCTGAATCCGCATGCATAAGCAACATTTGAAACAGTAAAACTTCTAGAAGCCCCCCTCACATGCGTAGGGGGGATGCTTTGGAACATTGCATTTGTTTTAACACTGTACATGTTTTTTTTTTTCAAACTCAGCACGGCATCGTGGACCAAATGGATGGCAGTCACTTGGCATCACTGTAACCATAAGCAATCAATTGTCTTGATAGGTTACTCATCATGCCGTTATCTGAGACTGGCTCTCGGTATCTATTCAACTGCAAAGAAAATGGTGTTATAGTGGAACTGACATATGCTCAATTCGTCTTACTAAGAAAAGCCAAAATTTAACAAGATGGTGAGGCTTTAGATGTTGCAAGACAAACAAAACTTAATGCACACTCTGCAAGACTAGCTAGAGAGCCCAGGAAGTCTTAGGTTCATTTGGTAACGATGTGGAAATGTAGACTTGCAGGATAGGACTAAGAGATGAAACGATCGCGTCCATTTGCCACCAATATCAGATTTCTTCGACTGACTTTTCTGTTCACTGCATATTCTGTGTCCAAGTACCACTTGCTTGTCGATTTAACCAAGGTACTCAAGTACTAGTACGAGAAAAATGAGGCATTGAATTGTGTTCTGTTGGCACAGAGCGGTCAAGACTGAAAGATATTTTTTTAGGATGACCTGGGGATTTTTAAGCTTTTTTTTTCGGAAATACAGATTAAGCTTAAGGCCTTGAATTTTATTCTGCAGTGTCTACGTCATAGCATTGATTGGTGGTTGATAGACTCCTTATTCGGTCCTCTGACTTCCAAAACCTGTTCCATTCATCTTTTATTTTCTGATGGAGATCATAACCTTTCCTCTATCAACCTTTGAATCATCACACTCGCCTGGTGAAATTGCTTTTTCTACATATATTCAGCATGATGCAACTAGTCTATCGAAAACTGTATTATATGCCAGGGTGACGTGATGGGTGATGAGTTCCCTATGTTTATCCTTTTCAGTAACTGCTAGTAGTGGTGCAACTCAGGATCCAATTTAAGAAATGCAGATAAGATGTTTTGCCTTTATCTTTTGGACTTTACAATGACCAAGAAATTCTTTTGTGATAATCACTAATCAGCTAGTATATGCCCACCTAATATGACTAAGTGCATACTTTATCATGCCCCACTGAATTAAATATCTTATGCCTTACATGTGGCCTAATTATTTAATCAGAGGGGTTGAATATTCTGGTCCAACGCCTCATATCATTTGCCCTACAGAATGATCTGTGGAAGGAATCGTATAGGGTTTGGCAGTTAGTATGCTAATACTAATCGTTGCAGGGTGAAGCACGAGGACCGCAGCTGACTTACTAAGTTTAACCTTGTATCTTTGCTCTCGAGTCGTCTAACCTCAGCTTCCTGGAAGTGTTCGAGCTGAGACCTCATTCCAACGGATGCCACCTTAAAGTAAAGTGACGTGGCTTGTTTAACTGCATTAAATACAGTTTACTGACCGAGAATACTGACAGTCTTTTTTTCCAAGTTCAAGAATGTTGAGTACTGTATAACTACTGATCTGCATTTTCTAGCCTGGTCGACTTAGACAGGTCAACATTCCAATAATACTACCGAGCATGGAAAATTAATTTGAAGCACTTGAAGAAGAGTCTCGGTCAAGCTTCCACATCCCTTTGCATGCGCCTGTTCAAGAGAATTGTCCAAGGAAGAAAAAAATTTCCACACAGCTTTGAACGCAAGATTTATAGGTACTATTAGTCTTTGCAGATAATTGTCAGATAGTAGTGTGTGGTACTGTAAGTGGGTACCCACGAGGACCAAATTTACTTTAAATTTTATGAGTATCTGCGGATTACCTGAAAAATTAAAACTAGATGTGGGCTCATGCCCACTTGCATCCCTACACTGCAGAGTGTAGACAAGAATTTAATATTTTAATTTTCTGTTAGCTTTTTTCATAATTAAATCATTGATTTGATGCTGAACATGCGAAAACTAAAGCCGCCCAACCAAGGTGTTTCCTAAGTAATATTCTTTTATGGTTTGTTGTGTGAATTTACTGGCACTCAATGGAAAAGAAATGTGTTACTAGATCATAACTGTATAGGTTTGTTGTGTAAAAACGCCCTGGCAAAAGTCTCGTCACGTGCCCCTGGTGTAAATCTTGGTTACGGAGGCAAGAGACTGGATGCTTCCGAATTCCTCAAAGAACTACCAAGTTGCATCTTTTAACCTTTCACAGCTTGTCCCCTTACCTCATACTAGTTCTGATTTTCAAAATTAACTAATGATGGTTTGTTTTATTTCGTCAACCTAAATCATTTACTCTTATCGGCGTAAGAACACCGCTGGTAATCAGGGGTACGCAAGAAACCACCCTTTGGATGTTTGATTTGGGGGTAGAACATGGACTTTTTTGTTTCTTGGTTAGATTGCATAAAGGCAGCAAGAAGAATTAAGAACATGCTCCCTCCGTTCTTTAATTTTAATTTATGTCATTATTGATTTTTAACATTAATTTTGACTATTCGTCTTATTCAAAAAATAAAATTAAATATATAAAATTTTAAGTTGTAATTTAAATAACTCTAATGATAAATAAAATTATAATAAAATATATGATACTTATTAATTTTTTTTAATAAAACGAATAGTCAAAGTTAGAGTTAGAAATGAACGGCGACAACAATTAAAACGGAGGAAGTAGATTTTTTTTGTCAGGGACCGCCACGGAGGCGTACTAATATGCTTTTGTGTGTTATTCTTTTGAGAAGACTCAGAGCGGCTTAGGCCAACCACAATGGTGAGATAAGGTCGGCAACAAGCCATTAATGCCTACAATTCGGTAGTATACGTTGCAAAAGTCGGCAATAGTTACAACCAGGTCTTAAGCTTGCTGCCGGTAGTAAAGGTAATTTTTTACAATATATGTACTGTGTATCAGTACTACTCTAGGAAGCTGCATTCTGATTTTTTTATTTGTGTGGGTCTCACTTAATTTGAGACCAGTAGCATCACATGGGGCGACACGGGAACACCTAATACCGACTGCGGTGGGGCCCAAGCTTAATATCGAAGTGAGCAGGATACACTGCGGATGCCCTTACAAGGAGAGAGGCGGAGCTAACTCTAACTAGAGGAAAATGTGTTACTTAGTTCTCTATGCATGGACGCCGTTGGCCTAGTTCTTCTTGAATTGATACTCCTTGCATGCACGTCGGCTTTACTAGGAGAGACGTGGAGCACTCTCTCGCATGCGAACCTAGCTAGCTCTAACTAGAGGGAAATGTGTTGGTTCTATGCATTGGATGTCGTTGGGCTATTTCTGCTTGTATTGATGGAGTTCAGAATTCAGATATAGTCTACAGTGGATGAGAAAATCTAGGGTACTATAGCTACAGCAACAATGAAATGTTTGGGGGACTGGACATTGCAGTGAATTAGCACTGTAACAGAATATTGTTGAGCTTGTCTTGTGGAGACGAATATTCACCATGTACTGTAACAACAAATATGCTCGTCCGTTCTCTTCAAATTAATCCAACGGTTTTGTAAACCTATCCTAATTCTCACTACAGCGAATTCTCTGAATTTTAGCCTCTAACGGAGAGGACCTCGATCGGTATTGATGCTCCTTGAGTCCTTTACACATCATGTCTAGGGTATGATATGGCCGGACCCGCGGATGGGGCCATGCGTCCGCAGCTTTGTCGCCCCAGACATCTTGAGGTTGATTTGCTAACTCCGACCGGTGGATGGGCACCCAGATCTTAGATACCGACAACCTGAACCATTGTTTAAACTTAGCACCTGCTTTAAATCGAGTTAGGTGATCAGATGCTAGCATATATCTAGTTGTTCGTAGTAGCAATTTGCTTAACAATGTGGTAGACTGCATAGTAATTTTTTTCCTGAGAAACAAAAGAACCATGGATGTTTTCTCAAACCTAGGGATGAGAAAATGTCTTCTCATAACAAGCACTAGCATATTATCTGTGCACCATTCTCTTTGTTTATTCTATTATGTCTTTTGAACCATCCACATTCCAAATATATCTTTGATAAAATGTGGAAAAAGTGGGAGTGGTAGCTAATTAATCAGTATACTATAATCACTACCTCAAATTGATACACCATCATTAGCGACATCTTACAAAACTAATGACACATCAGTGACGGCATAGTTATACAAGTCACAGATATATGCGAACTACGACATACTAGAGACGCGGAAACAAAAAAAAAATTGTCGCTAACAATAGTCATCAGACATCTGACAAAAAGCCATCGCTGATGAAGCTAAATTAGCAACATCGGCTAGAAAGCCGTCGCTGATAATTGCACATCAATGATGTCGTTTCAACCACCTTCGCTAATGACAGTCATCAGCGACATCAGCCGGAAAGTTGTCGCTCCAATGTTGCTGATGACTGCACAACAGCGACATCGGCTAGAAAGCTGTCGCTGATGACTTCATATCAGCGACATCGTTTTGGCAGCCGTCGCTGATGTCGATCATTAGCGATGTGTCGAAGTTTGATGTCGCTGATGACTGAACATCAGCGACATGTCTCATTTCACCGTCGCTGATGATGTAACCTAAATCAGATCGACTGGGGAATTCGTGGCCGCGCCGTCTTTCTCCATTGCCATATCCTAGCCTTCTGTTGCCGGCGTCCATAGTCCCCACCAGCTGCCTTGACCTATCCGGCATGTGGTTTGTCCTCGACCTTGCCCTAGCTGGCTCGAATTCGTCCTCGTCCTGTCTCCCTGCTGGCCTCCCTAGCTGGTTCGTCCTCGACCTTGCCCTAAATGGTTCGTCCGCGGGTGCTGCCTCCGATCTGATCTCCTTCGAATAAGACTCCGGCAACTCTGTGGTGAGGGAGACTGACCAAGCCTCTCTGATCCCCTGGTCTCCTATCTTCTTCTCATGACAAAATCTTATGCAGGAGAGATCATTAACCCCTTCGTGTTTTATTGTTCTTTGTGCAAGCTGCTTTCACAATTTTGTTGGTAACCAAGAAATTAAAGCTTGCTTCTACCAGAGAAACGGGTATAGAACAACGTGGTTAATGTATATTCTATCAGAGACGCGGTATAGTAACGACGTTGCTAATGTGTACGCTATCAGAGACGCGGTATGGTAACGACGTCGCTAATGTGTATGCTATCAGAGACGTGGGAAGTAAACGCCGTCGCTAATGTGGGACGCTATCAGAGACGTGGGAAGTAAACGTCGTCGCTAATATGGGTGTCATCAGAGACGGTGATTTGTTATAGATGGGTACATACAGCTGTTACAGGTGAGAACTATCAGCGATGGTTGATTACCCGTCGCTTGATGACTCAACATCAACGACGTAAATTTAGGGACGTGTAGATTAGCCGTCGCTAATGAGGTAATTTAACCGTCTCTAATGACTCTTTCTGTGGTAGTGAATATTGTGTTGCTGCAGAAAAATCTGCTGGAAAAAATGCCCTTTTAGTTTTAAACCTTTTGATTCAAATAGAAAGATTAGCTGTCGACGTCATCGTGCTATTGACAGTATTGGTACGGCGATGTGACTATTATTATGATGATTGTTACACATCTGAAACCAACATCATACTGAAATATGTGTTCTGTTTTGTTAAAAAAAATATATGAGATCTGTAGAATGTATCTTTCGCGTGAGCAAGCAGCTTTGTTCAAGCCCATAGATTTGCTTAGCTCGTTTGTAGCTAGTTTATACTACATAAAGTTAGGCAACATACTTTTATTTAATATGTATATTCTGTTATACAAAAAGGCACATGTAATTCATTTCTGGCAAGATATTTTGTCATGGTGAACATTTCACCAAGTAATGTCATGCTGAACCTGCAGATATATTTACTTCACTCTGTTTTAAGCAACCGGGAGGACAGAAGGTTCCAGTTGATATTCAATAATAGCCAGGTAATTCGCCAGTACTACTAGACTACTAGTGTATGGGAGCTCCAAAACGGAGAGAGCGGCATGCAGAAACAAACACTGGTTCAACGTAATACTTCCTTCATTTTAAAATTTATTATTGCCAGCAAGTGCAAATTTGAACAAACCGGCAAAAACAATTTCGTAATGAATAATATAATTTTATTTTTTAATTAGTAATTACATGATACTCCGTATCAACAAGACCTCAACTATAGATAGACTAGACATCCCGACAGAGGGGGGGGGGGGGGGGACCGATCATTACTTCAGGTAACAAAGGTTATACTACATTACTACTACACTCCCCCTCTTCTAACAAAAGAAAAAAAAAACTCCAGAAAATTCTTAGGTTGACGGTTACACGTCGTTAATGCTAAGTACTGTCTACAAAGCTAGCTGTGTACTTTTCCATGGACGACGGAGCGGACGGACGCGTGGTCCGGGCCAGTCATCTCTGCACATCTCATCCGTCAACGTCGCGTTTGTGGAATCGGACTCGTCCCCATCGTCGGCGACCGCGACGTACCACGCCCGCCGAGTGGCTTGTTGCCGTGTCGTCAGGCGTCAAGCACGGACGGGCCGGTCGACGGTCTTTATCGGCTAGTAGCTGTCTCTTGCGGCGGAAGAAGCGTCGCCGAAGGAGCTAGGGCGATCACTGTCGACGCCGAGGCGCGGTCTCGTCGACCGCCGCCGATGGCGGCGTCAGCGCAGCGTCGGCGACGACCTTCGCCACGGCGTCCTTGACCGGCTGCTCCTCCCACTTGGCGCCACGCGAGGACTGCGACATTGGTTAAAGGAAAAGACAGGGACATGCATGAGAACAACGTCACCACCACGAATGGAGCTTATAGCTAGTACAATAATAGTCAACATTCCGATCGATCGAGCTGTCGTTCTCGCCGAGCGTTCGAATATTTTTACTCTGTGGCAGTCCACGCGCGGGCAGTGGAATTTAGACGTCGATCATTTGGCGAACCAACACGTAACAGGTGTCACGTGCCTGCGACAATCTTGTCCGAATAAACCAGTAGAGATTATTTGTTTTTTTCCCTAACATGTGACAATGTTGGAGTCTATGATGACCTAACAAGTGTTTTACTTAGAATCTTAGCAGACACTAAGAATCGACGCATCCCTGTCCTCAGTCAACGCAAGATTCTCTGACCTTATTAGTTAGGTTACTCTAATGTGATGTTTACCTACTAGAAGGTTAGACCTAGCTCTAGTTTATTCTCTTCATCTTGCTGGCCTTACTGCATGGAGATGGTTATGGTAGTTTGTGACATCAGAAGAGACGATCAGCCGCTACTAGTAATTTGCATGTGTATTATCAGCAGTAGAGATCCACTAATTAAGGTGTGAAACTGATTCATCAGTGCTAAGAAGAAATACTCCATGCAGTAGATAATGGCAATATTTTATAGTACCTTGATTTGCATCGTCAAGACGGCTCGTGGAGAAGAGCTAGTTTGAGGCGGCCCAGCGCTGCTCCCGCTTGTGTTCATGGACACCAGGTTGACGTCGTCCCCTGCCTGATCTTTCAGGCACTGCAGCGTCCGAAGCACCACGTCCGTCATGTTGCACCGCGAACGGACCACGATCTTCAGCGTGCAGAGATCGCGCGGTTCGACTGCCCAGCACTCTTTCGCCGCTCTGGTTATCTCGATCTGGACCTTCTTGTCGGCGTCGGCGTCGTCGGCGCCGGCCTGGCTTCCACGGTGTCCGGTCAGCCGCGACTCGAGCTCCTTGTTCTTTTCCTCGAGCTCCGACGCCTTGGACTCGAGAGATCTTATGTACTCCCTTGCCCTGATCAGGATCGACGTCTTGTCCTTCTGTCGTTCGAGAAAATGGTGGAGTTCATCAGAATTAAGCATGCAGATGACGGGTGATCAATTAAAACACATGCATGTCCGAAAACTGAACTTACTTTGGAGCCAGGTGGTAGGACAGTCTTGAGGGCCTGGAAGCTGTCGTTGAGCTTCTCCCGCCGCTTGCGCTCGGAGATCATGTGCTGCAGCTGGTTGACGGACGGCGGCGTTGCCACCGCCTCGGCGGACGCCTGCTGGTAGTAGTACTGCTGGTTATACCTCGCGGACGCGGCCATGTGCATCCTGGACAGCACCGACATGGCCGTCTTGAACATCTTCTGGCCGCACGCTCCCGGCTTCGTCGGCTGCCTCCTCGGGCCCAGGTGCTGCGCGTAGCTCTTGAACGCACTGGCCTGCTTGCCGGCGGCCGGCGGCGTTGCCGCTAGCGGCGCCGTTGACACGTGAACGTTGGTGTAGGGCGCAGCTGGTGGTAACGGCACGTGGGAGGAGACCTCAGGGTAGTGGCCGGAAGCGGCCGGCGCCGGCGCGCCGAAGACCTGCGCGGAGCTATCGGGGCTGCAGGAGAAGGAGCCGGAGCGCAGCGAGAGCGAGGAGGACGACGAAGATGAGGGGAAGCTGGTGGCGTGGTTCGGATCGAGGAGGTCGTCCACCATGGTGGGGTGCTCCTGTATGTCCAGGACTCCGTCGTAGACTACCTCGTCGTCCATGTTCATGTGCCTGCTGATCTGCATGTATACAAGTATATTAAACCGTTAACGAATGTAACCACTCCGGTCTCTGAATCACAATATCATTGCTTATCAGTTCAACCATCTGAATTACCTGGTTCAAGTGGTGGTGAATCTGCGAGCTGATGAGCATCTCTTCCTCCTCCTCCTCGTGCTGCAACTCGGCAGGGGTGCAGCTGCACATTCAGAAAAAGTGTAACAACAGATCAGCATGCATGCTAGAAACAAGAGCAATCGCGCGATCGACTACTGCCGAAACAAGAACCGTCCATCTGATGCATGCTATATTGAATCAACAAGGACTGAATCGACAACCATGTGCATGCATGATTGTAGGTCGTCATATATACCTGGCAGCGTAGCCGCACATGAAGCCGTTGTTGCCGGCTGCGTTGGCTGTTGCGTAGCCATGGAACCAGCTGCTATCCATGGCGATCGATCGATCAATCCACCGCTGCTGAAGGCTCAGCTGGTTGTTCACAGATCTAGCTCTAGTATGTTACTCTCTGCAACTCTCCAGATTACGCAAAGGTTACGGTGACTTGATTGTATCAGCAGTTGCTTAGGGCTTGCTTTCGATCGTTGGCTTGGTATGGCGGCCGAAGGATCGACACCACTAGAAAGATAGACGAGATCGATGGTGATAGCAAGAGTGCAGTGGATCGGACGGGTATTTATAGTGGCGGATAGGAGAGGGAGAGCTAGCTCAGCTTAGGAGAGAACGCACGTGCAGGTCTTAGAATGAGAAAAATGGGTTATTAAGCTAATTAGTCACGATAAACGACCGAGGGTCTACACCTCAACGGTCAACATAGCCTGGCTCCGGCTGCCACCGTAAGTGAAATAAATTACTAACGGCGGTTGGACCGAATTGGAAGATTTAATCTTTTTTTAACAGCACCTTGGATCCGTTCGTGACGGGGCGATGCAGCTTGGAAAATTCAATGTTCCTCTCGTCATGCGACGTGCTCTGCTAGTTACGTCATGTGGTAGATATATTTACAAGCAACTTGTTATATATAGCTATTAGTTGAAGGTTCCAACTACTACGAATTCGTTCATTCATGCAACAAGCAGATGAGGTCGCCTTGGATCCGTTCCTGGAGATGGAACATGGAATTCGATCGTTCCAACGTTTCTATGCGCTAGTACATGCTTGGCTCATGCATGAAGGCTCCCAGCAACGAATTCAAGCAACTTGCTATTGATAGTACTAAAATTCAAGCAACTTGCTATTGTTAGTATTAAAATCCTAGGAAAGACCCCGGAGAAAAACCAGGGAAAAAGTTTCCCTAGCTAGTAACTATTCTAGGGAACGGTTTTCTGGGATAAATTCGACGGGAAACAAAACGTGCAACTACTGAAATATAGTTGAATTATTTATATAGCGTCATATTGCAGTCTTACATTTTATCTATTCCTATTATTTGCGAATCCTATAGTATGTTCAAAAGGAGCCCTAATTCGTTCATACAAGCAAGCAGATGATGGGCCTGTGTCCACATACTCATCATTGATCTAATGCGCCATATGCTCATTAATTATTCAATGCAGTAATGCACGAGAAGCAGCAGCAGCCCTCGTTTAGTTAAATGGATTCTTTCAGCTCCTGTATAGGAATACATAACGGTAATCCAGTGGCAAAGCCACATTGTCTTACCCTGGTGCACTGCCAACAAGGTAGAAAATATAACTATCTAGGAGTACTAGTCTGTTTTTTTTTAATTACTGTCGTCTTAAGACAGGAGTGACTAATTCTTTTCTAAGTCATTTTTCTTGTTTGAATTCATAGTAAAATGAAACGAGAGGGAGCAAATCATATGAAAATTAGTTATAGATAGCATATTGGCACCTCTGTTTTCCTAAACGGTAAACGGCAGACAGTCGATTAATCATCACTTAACATTTAAATGTTATTTAATTCCATCTAAATACCATTTAATTCTGTCGAGACGGTGTTTAAGTGTAGACGAGGGCAGCCATCTAGCTTCTAGATGCTGTTTAAACGGCCGTTTAGTTCCGTATAGGAACACAGGGATTGACAACAATTCAGTGTTAGCTGGCCTAGCTTCACCCCTGACGCATAGATGTAGTCTGTACGCACGGCCACGAATTTTCGCTTGGAGACGTCTACGTAAAATGTCGCGTGGAGAGAATCAATCAACATTCTGAAAAACATAAACGTGTTTATCATTACTGCGAACACACCGATCATACTACTGTCCAATGAGACAGATTGACCCGCCGTTTATTTTCTTCACTGGAATCACGGTAAAAGAAAGGAGGATTACAGACGGGAAGCGAACACAAGACGCAACAGACGTAGAATTCCAAGGTTAGAGTCAAGCGGATTGATGAAATCATCACCCTGTGCGAATCAAAATGATCAGCTAGCGAGTACTAGGAAGCTACTCCAGCAAGCGACGAAGACGCGGATCCAGCGAACAGGACTACACCAGTTCATGTCGCCAACGTGCCGTGGATCAATACCTCGTTGCAACCAACCGACCAAGGCGACGCGACGCCCGGTATCGGGTCGATTCACACCGGACGATGCATCGATCGAGATTCGAGGAGGGCAGAAGATGGGAGTGGCGACTACAAGTCCGGTCGCTGTCCCCTGCTCCAACCGAAGAAAGTTCCCGCTGCCTTCCACTGATCGGTTGGTCGGTCGCGCGCACGCGCGCATTCATAACGAATCCCGAGATGGACCGGCGGACGGACGTCGCCGTCCAAAAGGAGCATTTTGCCGTCGCTTCCAAGCGGATTCCTCGCTCCCATGGGGACGGGCACCGGCTCCGGCCGAAACGGGGCAGCGACGACCTCGCTCCGGCACCGAAGCAGTACCACACTTTCCTTATACCTACTTCGTGCTTTAATTGTTGTTTTAATTTTTAAATTTAATTTTGACTATTCATTTTATTTAAAAAATTTATTCAAATATATAAAAATTTAAGTTGTGATCTATTGATAAATCAAATTATATCAAACTATATAAAATTTATTAATAAAAATTTAAATTTAAAAATCACCGATAATAACAATTAAATAATAGAGAGTACGTGCAGCAGTACTATCAGCTGACGCCACCGCGTCTGAGTGTCTGGCGCCTGTCTTTAAAGTTTTGAGCAGCCCACCGCGACCGACGACGACGGACGGACGAACGGTCGTCGCCGGAGCCGGGGCGCGCGCTGCTGGCTGGCTGCACAAACGAAAGGCGCCAGATAGCTTACGGGCTTGTTCGGTTACAGTTCGGAAATGATTTTCCATTGGGATTAATTCTTCTTATGAAAGCAGTCAATTAGGTTAATCATTTAATACTTATTTATGAAAAATTTAAATAGTATAAAAATAAAATCAAATCTATGTCTATATTTTTTTCTTTTTAACTCGAAATGAAAACACGTCCTCTATCCTTATGAAATGAAACTGGGTCACGAAAGAAAAAAATAAGTATAAGCTAAATTTCGTTTCCATCTAGTTAAATATTTCATGAATAAAAATTAGTTAGTGCATATATATTCACTTAATCTACACTTAGAATGATTCTAACCAACCGAACAAGCTCTAATTGATTGATTGATTGCTTTCCCGCGCATTGATCGTGGCAGTACTGCTGCGGGCACTATTCCTCGACCTGTCTCCATGTACCGCAGTGACAAGTACTACGAGTGGGGTCAGGAAGAAGGGCCGCCGCCGTTGAGAGGAGATGGATCGGCAGTAACAACGATGACGCCGGGCGGGCGCGGCGCCGCCGCCGGCTCAAACTTGTGGACCTCGACGCTCAGGCAGCTTTCGTTCGTTCCACAATCTCCTGATATCGCCGGGCGACAAGGATGGGTTACGTGTAAGTCCGGGGCTGTCGTACCGCGACAAGGAAGGGTACGTGTAAGTCCGGGCCTTCCGGTACGAATTCCACGCTGGCTAGTATTTGTACACAACACTACAGTAGTGCTGGTACATCATGTCACCCCTGACCACAGTGGTCAATCATACGCACAGGCAAGTTTGATTTGAAGGCCTTGTTTGGTGCCGTCTATAAGCAGCTTCTCGGTTTAAAATAAGAGATAATTCCGCTAAATGCTTCATTTATTTTTATTTTTTTCTGACCGTTACTTTATAAATTTAAAATACAATAAACGAAAAATGAGAAGTGAAAAAATCTTCTCTTGTCTTATAATCTAAGGCTCTGTTTGAGTACGATTTTCTTCATCTCGCTTAGGTTGTAAGCTAAGCGAATATTTTCTCGCTCTTTGCTTTTCGCTTATCGTAGTTCAAATATGTAAAACAACGGTTAAAAAAAGCAAAAATAAACAAAGCGTTTAATAGGATTATCATTTATTTTAACCGATAAACCAATTATAAACGAAACCAAATAGGGTCTAAGAGTGACGGAGAAAATCGTACCACACATAGCCCGAAAGATATTTAAAGTACTCCTATTCGAGATCCCATCCGGAGCACGAGCCGGCCCGCACGATAGTGTGTGGGCTGGCGACATATGGATTTTTTTTCAGAAACAAATCGAGCACGAGAACTGGAATCTGCTGATTTTCAGCCCACAATGGCCCACAATAGCAACGCACCCCTTTTCCTTCCATTTCGCACTCCAACGGCCCAATACAGGGGCACATCTCTATCTCGAAGCAAAACGAAGCGGAAAAAAAAAACGGATCCCAATTCGCATCCGAATCCAGCGAAGCGAACAGAACACCACGTGCACGAGCGAGCAGTAGGGCATCGGCAATTCGGCACCGAGTCGAGTCGATACGGCGGCGATGGCGGCGGAGAAGCCGGCCCCGGTGCGCGTGCTCTCCTGCGGCGTCTGCGGACTCCCCGCCGAGTACTGCGAGTTCGGCCCCGACTTCGAGCGCTGCAAGCCCTGGCTCCGCGCTCACGCGCCTGGGGTCTACCCGGACGAACTCATCGCCCCGTCCTCCTCCGGTACGCGCGCGCCCACCTCCCGCGGTCTTCCTTCCACCCCTCTCCGGTGTCTCCGCAGCCTAGTATGATCTGATCTGTCTCGGCCGCGTAGGTGGCGGCGATGACAAGGACGTCGACAAGGTCGGGGAGCGCCTTCAGGGCGTCGGGATCTCGGACGGCTCCTCCAGCGCCACAGGTTCGTATTACACCCCGTGCCCATCTTATTCTCACTTTCCGTCGGTTTATTATTTTCTCAGCAGTGCGAGTGAGGGCTTAGGAGGATGGATGCGAACTATCTGTGCTGATTCCTGATGAAATTTGATATTCCTGTGTCCCCTGGTTGTAGGCTCTGCTTCCGCATCTAAGCAGCACGAGTTGAAACGCCTGCCCGGTGGTAAGGTCAAGAAAAAGGTTGGTTCTCTCACAGTTTCGACTTCCATAAATTCACCTGCTTATAATTCAGGCAATGACAGGCCATGTTTTGGAATTCTATTTTTTGTTGGAGTGTTACAACTCATTTTGCCAAGCGAGGATTGTACTTTGTTCCCCCTTTCGAATAATTAGGATAACCAAGTTCAGTGCCAAGTCCAACAAAGTAGTGATAGTTTGTTTAGTTTGTCGTGGAATGACTTGTACACTATTTTCTGATCTGGATTTGAGCAAATTTGAATTCTGTATAGAACATTTCTGACTTTTTTTTCTGACCCTGGGCCAAATTTCGTTAGTGACAACATACTTCTTTGGCCTGCAGGAAAAGCAAGAGGTTGTTATCGAGAAGATTGTCCGCAACAAGCGCAAATGTGTAACTGTGGTCAAAGGCCTTGAATTGTTTGGTGAGCCATGTTTGCATAAAGGTTTATGGGGAAGATTATTATGTAGAAGCACTGTAAAATGGGTTGTGGACTGTGGATCAGGGATAAAAAGAAAGCCCCTTCCTTTAAATTCTGCGATGACAGCTTCATATCAGTCTTATGTTCTGCGCTGAAATTTTAGGTGTAAAACTGAGCGATGCGTCAAAGAAGCTTGGGAAGAAGTTTGCAACTGGGGCTTCTGTTGTTAAGGTATACTGGTTTTTTCTTTGATTCCTTTGAAGCATTGTCCAGATACATCCTTATCTTTGTTCCTCAGGGTCCAACTGAGAAGGAGCAAATTGATGTGCAAGGGGACATATCATATGACATTGTGGAGTTCATTACGGATACATGGCCTGATGTAATTATCTATAAACTTTATTTTTGTTATTAATTGCATGCATTATCCACTTGATGATCAATTTTGTTTCGCAAAGTAGGTTGAGAATATCAGCAACTAATTTGATTTAGCAAAGAAATAAAATTAAGTTCTAGAATATAGGAGTACTTATTGTTAAAATGGAATAGCAGAGCTGCTTTTCGCTCTTGTAATTTGGTACTGTATTAGAAGGCCTTCATATTGTAGTCATAAAGTGGTTATATGGATGGTGAGCAAAACTGAGGCCGACCTTATGTATTTTCTTATTGTCACAAGGTCATCTTAGGAAGTAGGAACATCTCTTGTTGTTCAACTCGTGTTCGTAGAACAAGTGCACTACTCCATTCATTGCTGCCACTGGTTCATTTTCTTAATGCAAGTATACTTTTTTCATTGAAGCAGTTTTACCCTGCTGCTGCCTTTGTAGCACCACCAAATTGCTAATTAGGTGCTAGTTGCTGTTTTAAATTCCAACTAGCGCATGAGTCCTCAAATTGATGTGCAAGGTGGTGATGCAATTATGGAGAATTGTATAACCATATTGGAAATGTCCCTTTTTTTAGACTAGTTTGACCCAATTCTGGTTGTATTGTTATTTCTCATTTAACTATGCCACAGAACGGACCATAGAGGATAATTTCCTGTGTAAAATTGCTAAAAGGGATAGTCAGTAATCTGTGAGTAGTTGGTTGGCACATTATGATTACACCAGTTATGACATGCATTGGAATCTTTATCGAAGGAAATATGCTTTTGTTAGGAGTTACCCTTTGCATTGTCCTTTTTCAGGTTCCTGAATCAGCCATTTTCTTCATTGAGGATGGAAGGAAAGTTGCTGCTGCTTGATATTACATGGTTTGAAGGCACAAGGCACTGAAGGAATAGCAGTGAATTTACAAATATAATAGAAGTAAAAGGCAAGACTAGCTGTTATGGCGTGCCTTTGTTACGAGTTCATCAACTCTGTTCCAGAAGACGTTTGATTTTTATAATGTTGTTTAGTTTACTGATGTTTTATTACCATACATACTTTTCTTATATTTTGTTTAAAGTAACTGATTTCAAGTATCCGTCTGAAGTGTCAATGTTCTGAGTACTATGGGCTCTCAAATTTCTTAATTTGAGATCAATTTTGCCCCATTTATTTATGAGTATGCAAAAGGCTTTTTGAATTCGTTTACATATGCTTTGACGCAAAAGCTGAATTTCATCATAACAGTTCAGACTGCGCATCAAATTTGTCTTCCTGCTGCATATACAGCATGAAATAGACATACGGAGTTGGTCAATTTTTTGTCCATTTAAAATTGAAGTGATATTAGAGGTATGCACGAGTTTGTGCATCTGCAAAACTCGCTGCGACACTGGTTTATAGCAGCTTATCACATAGGACTAGTGTATCAGCCTCCAATTGGAAAATATTGTCATCATTAGTCCTTCTGGATTTTTTAAACGGAGGGAGTACCAAACGTGGTTTATAAATAGAGTGTGCTGCATACAGAAAGCAGGGAAGCAAGAGGTGAACTGTTCACTTTTGAGGGGAATATACCGGTTTGACTAGCGTGATGGTAGCGAATTGTGATGCAAGTTAATTCCCATGAGGACTAAACTTAGTTCAAATTTTAAAAGTATTTGTGAGTTACCTGCAAAATTTGAACTAGATGTAGGCTCATGAGTATGCCCACTTGCATATCTAGTAGTGAGAGGCTACTTTGAGTTCAGATTATACGACTGACAAACGATAAGGCAAATACATTCACTTTCCCAGCAAACATTTCATGTGACAAGAGTTATGAACTCAACCGGCATAAAATATACAAATGCCACAAGTGAGCATATAATCTTATACCTAACATTAACATATTTATGCTAACATGCAGCTCTAAGTTTCAGTTAGTGTGACATCCTCAACAGAGTGCACAGGCTGTGATCTACCTATTTCTCTAGTCATCTTTCTCTAGGCATCGGTAAAAGATACGCAAGGGGTGATGGTGTGGCAGCGCAGAGAAGACACTCGCCTTCTTCCTCCCACGCGAGCGTCGAGGACCCATTCTGGTATTAGGGCTGCTTTTAAAGTTTTCGCGGCGGACGGGCCGAAAAATCTCTGCCAGATAGAACAAATATGCTGGACAACCAATAGCACCACAAATAGGCAGATATCGATAGTTCTTCACATCATCATTAGACCTACCAAAAGGAAAGGAGAAAATGGGAACTTGTTAGAGAATACTATGTTTTGAGATGAAACCATTATTTATTCCGGTGCCTAAAAGATATACTGCTATAAAATATTAAACATTACCATGATAATGAGTGAACTATTAGATTGCAAACCATATACTATCTTATATCTTGATTTCTATTTCACCAAGTTACCAACTTAAATAACACAATGTGATTAGCAGTTCCACAACTTAAACTATTTGACTAAATAAATCAATTTGAATGCCAACGATATCAGATCGAATTTTATTGCATATAAGTGCACACCATACAATGCTGCACCTATAAGTGCACTCACCTTTGCCACCACCTATGCTTTTGATCTGCGCACCCCATACCCCCAGTTGAGAAATGTTGCAGCCCCTGCAACTGAAACACATACTTTGATTAATTCAAATGCCAGATTATATGACAAAACAGTGGATTATGAAACAAGAATCATTTTCATTTACTGCTTGAGTTTTCTTCTGCAGTTGGGGAGATGAATTAACAGTGTAGAGAGGTAAACCACATATAGAAGTGTTCAGTGTAGACTTCACAAACACACGATAATAATCCATAAAATCAAATCACATAATGGTATAACTTTGCATTCTGTCATGAAATTTTAGTCGTACAGTATTGACAACTATTATTGAGTCAAATTTCGAAAGGATAGAAAATGAATGGGTTGCCTCATAGTTGACTAGATGTTTAACCATACAGATCAGTAAATTAAATGGCTGCTGCATCAAGGCCAAACCACAAAAAAAATATCAAAGTGACCACATAGTCATCGAGACAGAGAGAACTCAGCACCCACGCCTGTTGGAGTTTATCACAGGCAAATCTAAAATGTGGAAATAAACGATGGACACTGAATTAAAGGGCAAATGTCCATTGATGCAGCACAGCAAAATTAAATAACTAACCAAGGCTTCTCTTGCAGCTAAATGTGATCAATGAGATGCAATACATAAGGACATACGTGTAACTGAAGAGAGATCAGACAGCATGGCAGCCCAAAGTCACAGGCGGTCATACTTTACTGCAGTACAAATATAGAATCCTATGCTTCTTGATGGATTCGTCGAAGGCAAATGGGTAGAGACAAAGCGCAAATCAAAAAAGGACTCGACTTTAAGGATGCACCATAAGGAACTTGATCAGAGCATGATGTGCAGGGACCCAGAGCAGAAGGACGAAAGCATAACAAACAGATAGGGCAAGTCACAGATGTCCATTGATGAACAGAACAATATATATGTTGTCAAACTGACCAGTGCGCGTATTTTAGAGGACATATCTTACACAAGTTACCAATGTGGATTCTGCTTGTTTTCTCACACACAACGCACTTATGCATTTATATTCTGTAAAGGAATTCCGTACCATCAAACTACGATAAACTCAAAGGCATGCACATATTTTATCAGGATTGTGCAAAAAAAAAAAATCCCAATTCTGTAACAAATGGGATGGGCGCGGAGGGTTTTTTTTCCCCCTATCCGGACAAATCCTAATCGATCGCAAAATTCCAATCAACAAGTTGTTGTGAGAGAGGAGGGAGCCTATTCAGTGACTGCGCAAGCTTATCGGTCAGATCTGAGGAGGCGGTTTAGGTTTGTGTGATTAGGGTTCCATTGGAAAGATCAAAGGTTTAATCAACGAAGAGTAGGAAACGCGTTACCTCAACGTTACGTGCCGAAGGGCGGAGCAACGGCAGCGACGGCATTGCGGGGCGGAAAACCCGATGAACCTCCCGCCCTCTTCCTCCGACCATGGACACCGCCGCCGAGGATCCAGAGGAACCGCAGCTACGGCGGCGAAGCATCATCAGCGCAATGCGCCTAACTGACAACTCAATCCAGAGAACTCTCTCCTCCACCACGGTACCACCTCGTCTCTCTCTATCCGCGTGAAGAACAGCGGGGGTGTTGTTTTTATGAACGTTGTTTTCGTCTCCATCCCGAATTCGGTTCCACACACCGAATCGACCTCCCAACCGTCGGATTTTTCTGGATAAAGGCAGGCCGTCCATCTATAGCTCCTACCCGCTCAGCAGTATAAAAGGGCTCCACGGCAATCCACCACCAATCTTTCCTCCCTAACGCCGCCGCCGCGGCCTGAACAGGAGAGAAAAAGATGGAGACCGATCGAAGACGGTCCGTGAATCTTGCAGCTGTTGTGGCCGCCGTGATTATTCATGGAGGTTAGTATAAATCGTTATTCAAGCTCCATTTAGAATGTGGAATTTTTTTCTAGTATCGATATAATTTCTATAAATTTTTTTGTATTTTAAACAAGATAAAATTTTAATTATAGACATACTCAACATTCTCAATTACTTGTCATCTTAGAGTTCATAGATTTTTTCTTATTTACTCGTTATCTTCTTTTTTAAATACATCTTTCTCTATTTTTAATATATTCACATCTTTATTTTTCAACTCTTTATCAGTACATTTTATCTTTTTCACCTTCTTTAATTCCCACGCGCACACTTAATCACAATTAAAGCCTTGTTTGAGTACTGTTGTTTTTGAAAACCATGGTATTAAGAAACTATGGTTTTAGAAACTACATATACTAAATACCATAGTATTTAGAATAGTATTTAGAAATTGAAATTTTTTGCTATTTTGAGATAAACCATGACATGTATGGCTATAAAAGTATTTTCTATGTATTTTTTTTAGAAAAAAGGCATATTATTGACCGGCAGCATAAGGAGACCATACGTGTAAAATAGTGAAATACTATTTTAGGCTTCATTTGAAACGCAGGAATTCTTTCAATTTCTGTGTTGTTTCCTGTAAAATTGAACTAATTCTTTTCAAATTTATATAAAATTCTTATGAAATTACTGCATTCTAAACAGAACCTTACTGTAAACTAAACTATTTGTGCAGCATCACATCGTCTTAATTGATAGTAATAATAGAAAAAGTGACTACACTATACTATTTTAAACTATTTTATTGGAGAGATTATAGGATGTGTTTGGTGAAGTGGATGAAGTAGGATGGGATGGTGTCATCCACTTTTATCTTAGTGTTTGGTTTGGCATCGAGGGATAGAGTCAGCGTCAGGAAGGGAATATTCCGCTTAGATTCGAGACGAGCTCATCCTTAAAAAAACAGCGGACGAGCTCATCAACCTTTCTGGGCCGAGCACACCGCGCACCGCTGGCTATGAGCACTGCCTGCCCTGTGCCTTCGCTCGCGCCCCGCCTTCCTTCTCGGCACTGGATGTCGCCCACGCTCGATTTCACCGTTCGCGCCCCGCTGGCAGCATGCCGCGCCCAAGCCACGCAGGCCATGAGCGCCGCCGCGCAGGCCACCACAACCCCCGCCCAGCAGTCCGCGCGTGCCGCCCACCTGCTCCCGTCGGTACCGCGCGCTTCCGCGCCCACCCTGCCGGCCGCGCGTGCCGCC
>BCLF01000005.1:2674721-2688552 GCA_001602275.1 Zoysia japonica
CCGCCCTGCAGGCCGCGCGTCCCGCTGCGGCCTGCGCCCGTGGGCACCACGCGTCGGCGCCCCACAGACCGCGCGCGCCGCTGCTTGGGCCAGCCGGCACCACGCGCCGACCTGCCTCTGCCGGTCTTTGTTCTCATGTCAGTGTGTGGTGTTTGCTCACAAGGCTGGATGCGTGGGATGGTGTCACCCTGGATATCCTAATATCCAGGGATGACCCTGTCACTTCTCATTTGACTCTCAACCAAACGCACTCTACAGTGTGCAAAGTAAGACCGTGCAAACGTGCCGCGCTAGAGAGAAACGTGATAAAGGGACGGCACCAACTCAGTTTAAAAAAAAAACTCCAAAGTGAAGTTTTCAAAACTCAAAAAAACTGAGGTTTTGAATATACTATAGTTTTTAAAACTATAGAATTAGTTACATTTAAACACTTCTTTAAATATTATAAAACTATAACATTTTCTAAAACTAAGTTATTTTTACAAAACTTCAAAAAAGTTTGCATCCAAATAGAGCCTAAAAGGAGACGAAGAGAATATTGTTTTACGCTATTACAACACCCCGCGCTAACAGATACTCTCTCCGTCCCAGAATAAATATTCATCTAGGCTTAGTAAAACTTGTTTTGACCAATGATTTTTATAAATATAAATTATTTTTAATATATATATAATATATTATGAAAGCATTTTTTATAAAAAAATTTAAAAATACTAATACTAAAATTTTAAATTTAACTAAATCTATAAAAATAGTTCGTCAAAGGTATATAGCATGAAACCCAAACCAAAAGACAGAGGTAGTTCGTTGGAGAGAAGTCTAGGGAAAAAGCTGTAGCCATCCGGGAGTACTCTGCTAGTCATGAGCTGGCCGCAAACTCTATGGAGGAGTACCAGAAATCAGCCCAACTACTACATGACAATCCGCGGGACACAGATTAGGGCAATCAAAATATTTATGAATTATTTGTATAAGTGAGATCTATAATAATAATATTAATTATAGACTACTTTCACAATAGGACTCATAGCAATAGCTCATATACGGTAGTAGAGGATAAGAAGACATTATGTTTTTTTATTTCTTACGACCAGTCCATAAATTTATAGGTAGATTTTGCTATGAACTACTTACAGACTAACTCAACAATGTATATTGATACCGGTAGCACATTTTTTATTTTCTATAGACCATTTTATGACAACATGTGGTTGCTCTTATGCTTTTATTTTATTTGTATATTTAGATGAAACTTAGGTATGAAAATTGTATGTGGTTGACTAAATAGAATATATACTAGTAGTGAACAAAAGCTGGTGGTGCACACGCATATTGTTCTGAAGAACCAATAACAATTGAGGGCACTGAAGTACAATATACGGTTGAGGGAAAAAGAAATGGACCTGCCACATGACATGCAATTTACCTGAGTATACAGAAACTGAGCTCAGCTCAAATAGTTTACTCATTTACTCTTTGGAATGAAAAAGGGTGAGGGTGTGAATGCAGTGGCGTAGCTAGGATTGAAAATAAGGTGGGTCGAAAATGTTTTCTCCACACAACAAATATAAAGCATCAATTTACAATACACATTCAAAAGCTTAATAAAGTGTCTTACAAACATTGTAAACCAAGAATAAAGGTTCTATACTATTTTCCTCATATTTTGAAAAAGTTATATATATCGTGCCACTTATACGTTGTATAAAAATCACACGAATGTATTCCATTGAAATTCGTAGTTGATTCTAACTCTTAGAAATTGAAATATTTTGCCGTGCTACTGGGCTTGGTCCATTAGTTTAACAAAAGAAATAAGTCCTATCGTCCTCGTCCTCCTTTAACTATCATGCCGTTCGATTTTCGTCCCTCATTCAAAATATTAGAGATTTTGACTCTCTCAACTTTTCAACCTATTCGGTTTTCCTCTCTGGGCGATTTCTAGGTCCATTTCATCTTACCTGACAGTGTCACATGGCATTTATTACTGATGTGGACTACCAATGTATGGCATCCGTGCTGGTGTGGACACTCAATTTGATCTGGTTTTATTATAAATTAAAAAACAAATACTTAACGATCACAAAAAATTATAAATTTTTGCAGAGATTTAAATCGTTTTACATGGAACAAATTTTGTTGCAGGACTAATTTCAAATTCAAAACACATTTTATTTTACAAATTTAGAAAGAGAAATAACCATAAAAAATAATCTAAACCTCTAAAATCAGTGGATAAAATTTTATAATTTTTTTTCTAAATCCATATAATTCCAAGTATTTTCATCGTTTCACATCTATTTTCTTTAGAAATTTATAAATCTCACATTTTGAACTTGAATTCAAATTCGAAATTCGAACAGAGAGCTGAGTCACTGTCCCATTATAAATTTGTTTTTCAAATTCTGTAGAAATAAATGTGTTTCGAATTTAGAGATGAGTTCAAAACAAAAGTTGTTCTTTATAAAGAGAGATATATCATTTCAGAGGTCTAATTATTCTGAATGGGGGACGACGAATGAGGACTTACTTCTATTCTTTAACAAAAAGGAAGAAAGAACAGAACAAAATTTTCCTTGCATGGCCTTCTTTTTTTTTCGACTCTTGCATGGCCTGTTTGACCCATTAGCTGCGGCAGCTCCTTCCTCCTCTCGACAGAACGCACCTGGGCGCCACCGCTCGGAGCCGACACTATCCGCCACTACTGCACGTGAACAGCCGCGACTCTAAGCTCCTCTGCACCTCACGCGGTCCTCGGCATGACTGAAGCCATAAAAAACAAACGAAGACCACCAGCTCCCTGTGTCACCATTCAGTTCTCCACGGCAAGAAATCAGTGCACCACCTTACGATTCAGCTGCTTGGGGCTTGGGAGCTAAGATCAAGTGTGTCCGGCATATTACCGGAGAGTCTGGCAAGCTCTTTTGCGTTTAAAACATCTGGTCCGTCGGAGTATCCGGCATAATGCCAGACCATGCGGCAAACCTTCTTGAGTTTGGACACTTAGCTCACCGAAGTCTCCGACGCAATGTTGGACTGTCCGACAAGCCCTCTCGGGTTTAGGACATCTGGCCCGTCGGAGTATTCGGTATAGTGCCGGACCATTCGGCAAGCCCTCTCGATTTTGGAAACTTAACCCACCGAAGTGTCCGGCACAATGTCAGACTGTCCGATAAGCCCTTTCGGGTTTGGGACATCTGGTCCGTCGGAGTGTCCGACACAGTGCCAACCATCCGGCAAGCCCTCTCAGGTTTGGGCATTCAGCCCACCGGAGTGTCCGGCACGCTGCCGAACTGTCGGGCAAGCCCTTTCGGGTTCCGGTAGTTTACAGGACGGGCCCTCCGGCATAAAGTCCGAGACTCCGGTTACCGGAGCATCCGACACTTTACCGGACACTCTAATGATGTCAAATTAGGAAGGTTTTAGGCAGATCAATTCCAATTTGTTTCATAATTGAGAGGATTCGTTGCTCTACGGAATAATACCATCTCACCTCTATAAAATAGAGGCTCATGACCAGTTGAGAGGAATTCCAATCGTACATATCATTTGCTTTAACGTTTTTTATTTCTCTAACTTTAATCCCCTCACTCAATCTCCGTTTTGATGTTCTTCTTTCGTCCCAGCTTTGAAATATTTGCATCTTTATCAAAGGATATATGGTTTTGTTAGGAATTACCCTTTTTATTGTCCTGAATCAGCCATTTTCTTCATTGATGATGGAAGGAAAGTTGATGCTGCTTGATATTACATGATTTGGAGGCACAAGGCACCCAAGGAATAGCGGTAGATTTGCAAATATAATAGAAGTAGAGTGAAATGCATCTGGAGTCCTTTAACTATTTGTGTATGGTTACTTAGGTTATTTAACTTTCAAAGTGACAAAATAGGTCTCGGATCTATCTAAGGGCCTGTTTGTTTGAGCTTTTGCTTTTGTTCTTTTAGAAAAGCTGGCTGGTGGCTAGTTAAAAAAGCAGACTGATAAAATTTGAATGTTGGCTTTGTAATATATTTTTAGCTACTCAGCACACCAAAAGCTAGAAAAGTAGCTCATCATGTGCTTTTCAGCTTTTAATTCATTTCATCATAAGCTTGCTTTTCAACTTTTCAAAAGCAAGCTTTTCAGAACCCCGTTTGTTTTAGCTTCTGGCTTTTCAGTTTTTTCAGCTGAAAAAGTCAGTTGAGAAGCTGAAACAAACAAGGACTAAATGGTGCATCTCTAAGTCCAAACTGCATCATCAGCCGTATAAATTCAAAGTGATGGTGACACATGTGACGCTGCCACCATAAAATTGGGATGAGAATAAAATACATGGGTGGCTCTAAACTATTACCCTCTTCTCATATGGGTCATTAAACTCTTTTTTACCATTTATGGCACCCTAAAGTATTTTTCCTTCTAATCTAGGTCACTAAATTTTGATTTATTTATTTTTTCCTCCCTAAACAATTTTCAACTTCTCATCTAGGTCCCTAAACACTTGTTTTGTATTTCTGGCTCCCTAATATGGTTAATGTCATTCTTCTCATTCATCTTACTTCAAAAAATTAGTTTAAATATATAAAATTATAAGTCATTTTTAAGTACCTTTAATGATAAAGCAAATTATAAATATATATATGATATTTATCATACTTTTTAAAAATAAGATAAAATGTAAGTAAGCCATGGTGAATAATGAAAAATGATCGGTTATATTTTTCCTTTGTTGTTAGTTCATTATAATAACACATGTAGCAGAACAGAAAAAGGCCAATAAACACCTACAAGTACAATTTTTCTTTGTCGTTAGTTGTTTTTGGATGATAGAATTTTAGTGGCTAACTTAACGAATTTATATATGATAGACTTGCATCATTATTTTTCTCAACAAATTGACATTTATTTAATATTTTTACAATAGAACCATTCATTTAATTTGTCTATGACCGAGGAACAGATGTAGAGTTCGAAGACCTAGTTGAGAAAGTGAAAATTATTTAGAGAGGCAAAAATAAAAAAAGTAAAGTTTAAGGATATAGATGAGAAGAAAAAAATAGTTTAAGGAGCTATAAATGTAAAACTATAGTTTAAATACCTAGATGAGAAGAGGACAATATTTTAGGGCCACCCAAGTGTTTCATTCTCATCCGAATTAGTATCAGCTACATCCACGGTAGCAGCGCGTCACGTGTGTCACCATCCATGTGGCAATGTCACGTCAGATTTCTACAGCTGACGACGCAATTTGAACCTGAATATGCACCATTTAGATAGTTCTAGGATCCATTTGATCACTTTGAAAATTAAAGAATCTAAGTGACCATACACAAATAGTTTAAAGATCCTAGAGGCATTTCACTCATAGAAGGCAAGACTAGCTGTTAAGGCGTGCCTTTGTTACGAGTGATTGTTATAATGTTGTTTAGTTTACTGATGTTTTATTACTATACATACTTTTCTTATATTTTGTTTAACTGATTTCAAGTATCCGTGTGATGTGTCAATGTTCTACGAAGGGCCCACACATTTCTTTAATTTGAGACCAATTTTGCCCCATTTATTTATGAGAGAGCAAAATGCTTTTGAAATTCATTTACATACTCTCTCCATCCACAAAATGACGTCATTTAGAACAAGAAGATTAGTTCAAATAACGACATCATTTTGTGGATGGAAGGAGTATGCTTTAACAAAAAAGCTGGAAACAACAATTTCATCATAACAGTTCAGACTGCGGCATCAAATCTGTCTTTCTGCCGCATCTACAGCATGAAATATTCATACTGCTCAACTTTTCGTCCATTCAATATTAAAGTGATATTACATTTACGGAGGTAAGCACGAATTGAGCATCCTGCTACAAAACTCGTTACGACAATGGTTTGCAGCAGCTATCACAGGAGTAGATTACTATCTTGGTCTCTAAATTTTTTATATTTTTAATTTTAAATGTTATAATTGGCACTCTATCTTATTTTTTAAAAAAATATAAAAATACTCCTTTCAGTTTTAAATTATTGACACAGTTGATTTTCAACATCAACTTTGACTATTCGTCTTGTTTAAAAAATTTATTTCAATGTGTAAAATTATTAGCCGTGATTTAAATTCGTCAATGATAAAGTAAATAATAATAAAATTTTACGTGTTTGAACAAATTTTTTGAATAACACAAGCGGTCAAAGTTGATATAAAAAGTGAACGGTGTCAATATTTTAAAACCGGAGAGAGTATCATTTACTCCCTCCGTTTTTTAATTATTGTAACTGTTGACTTTTAATTACAACTTTAACCATTTGTCTTATTAAAAAATTAGTTCTAATATGTAAAATTTTAAGGTATGACCCGAATAACTCTAGTGGTAAATAAAATTATAACAAAATATATAATATTTATTAATTTTTTTTAATAAAACGAATCGTCAAAGTTAAAGTTAAAAGTCAACGGCGACAACAATTAAAGAATGGAGAGAGTATTTTGTTGTGATTAATTTTTTCATAAGAGATAATTTAAACATGATTAATTTATTTTTATATTTGTAATTTTTTAATAAGACAACTAGTCAAACATAGTGTCTAAAAGTTAAAAAGTGTTAAAAATTTAGAGACTAGTTCCTCTGTTTGGAAAATACTCCCTCCGGTCTTAAAATATTGACACTGATTTTTAACATCAATTTTGACTATTCTTCTTATTCAAAAAATTATTCAAATGTGTAAAAATTTATTATTATTTGATTTATCATTAGTGGAATTTAAATCACGACTAATAATTTTATACATTGGAACAAAGTTTTTGAATAAATTAAATGGTTAAAGTTGATGTTAGAAGTAAACAGTGTCAATAATTTAAAACCGAATGGAGTATTATTGTTGTTAGAAGATCTCTAATAAATTGTTTAAATCCTTTTGTAAATAAAAATAAAAACAGTTCTATTTGAACAAAATCAACCTACAACAGATTGTTCATCTTGCTCTCCATAATCGGTAGCTCTCCATCCCTAGAAAATCGGCCTTCAACTTTGGCCAGCGTTCGGAGCTCGCCATCTCTCACGCGACCACGCCCGCAGTCCTTGCCACGTCGGTTTCTTCCTCCCGCCGCGTGGCTGCTCTCCTTTCTGCACTACTGCCCACTCCACGTGCACGATGGCGACGAGGTGTTGCGAGTCATGCGACGAGCCGATCGCGTGCCAGTGCCACGGCAAGCGGGCGAGGTGAAAAGATGCAGGCGGATGTGTGCGTCCAAGCGTGACGGGAGGCCATGACAGCGATGAGATGGTGTACGGACGATCAACGTGCGTACATGCGGCGGCGAGCCAGGGGCGTTCTGGAGAAATTTGAAAGTTCTGTACAAATAATAAAAAGCAGCTTAAAATATAGTGCTAAATTTTAAATAAAAAATAATAACATATATAGTGATGTACACTTAAGGAGTGTATCTGTTATCTAACCATTATTTGAAATGTGTTATTCTTTTAACATGTTTTGAAACGAAATCTTCAATAGTATTTTTATAATCAATCTCCTCCGGCATGACACTCTCAACTAACATAACTACCAATTTTTTGTTTTTTTTCTTATGCTTTTGATATCTCCGATTTATATTTTCTAACTCGATTTTAGGAAGATGAAGACATACCTTGTAAGTTGAAAATTAAACACTAGATCAATATGCATTATTATACAGATACACAAGATTAATTAACAAAAAGCAAGACTTGTTCATGAATTTTACCAGCATCCAGGCAGTGTGACGAAACACGTACTAGTGCTTTTTGTCCTCAGGCGATTAGCAACGTATGAGGTGCAGCATTCCTCAGCCATGCAACTTGAGCCTCTAGTTAGACTGGCAACGGCGACAGGACCAGGCCCCCTACGACGACGCGTCTCCGAGTCCGCCGTCCGCAAGCGTTGTCAGCCCATCGTTCGGGATCAGGGAGGCGTCAGATTTTGAGGCGACGGAAGTAGAGAGTCAAGGAGCTAGCGCAGATTTCGTCAGCTCCACCGATATGCGGGGGGCTTTTGCTCCGTTCGATGCCCAGAACTAAGGGACCGAAACCTGCCGATTTTGTTTTTTTGCACGGAGGCCCTTATGGCAGTGACTTTGTTTTTTCACCACCGGACAACGGTGGCAGTGACTTTCGATTATCTCGTCAAGGAGCGGCAGGCAACGAGGTTGCCTTCTAAACGAACGCGGAAAGGATGGACACCGTGATTTGTTAATTGAACAAACTCCAAAAATATAATATATACTTAAGACACTTAGGGCTCGTTTAGATCTTTGAAATTGAATTCATTTTAATAATTATAATTTAAACATAGATTAACTAAGATAATATAGTTGTATATATAATATATTTGTATATTTATTATTAGGCATATAAAAGACATATTTATATGTTGTATTATTATAGTAAGAAAGTGAGTTGAAGAGTGTGTTATAAGTTGAAAAATAGAATTATATCATAATGATCTATATAATATATTTTCATTTCACACCCTATGAATTTGAAATAGCTTTATTTATGTGCTTAGAAAGTTGTGAAATATCAAATTACAAGCTAAATAGCTTAACTTTTTATGTAAATTTTAATTCCTCCAAAATAAAGGAATTCAAACGGCCTCTTAGTAAGGTCTTGTTTGTTACGGATTTAAAAAACAGCTTTAGAAAAACAACTTCTCTCAAAAAAATAACTTCTCTAAAAAAAGATTCTCTACAAAATGCACTTCTCAAAACATTTGGCAAAATAGTTTTATTGTGGTCTCGATATAAAAATGAGTAAAAAAGTCACAAGAGAAGCTATATTTTGCTATATTCTTTTAGCTTCTTATACAAACTTATTAAGGAGAAGAGATAGAAGTGCTTCTTCTAAAACCATTTAGTGGTGGATTGCTTAAAGAATTTGAAGCAGAAACACTTTAAAAATCCATACCAAACAAATCTCTAAATTAGGAGCTCTGCAATTTTAGAAACCCTGTGTCCTCGCACAGCCCCGCACGGGTCCAAGAACGCCCCTGGCGAGACGATGCAGTGCGGCCAAGCAATGCGATGGGGCGAGTGCCTGCGGAGAATACATTGATTAGGAGATTGCAGTTTTGAATATAGAGATGGATTAGTCTTTGAGAAAATTGGTTTCTCAATACTGCAAAAAAATCGGCTTTAGAAATTTATCATTAAAAGATTTTAGTATACTTCAATACCAATGAAAATTGGGCGAATTTTTTATTAGCCATCGAAAAACTTTTGATTCTTATTAGCCACTCAAAATTTTGAATTTCTTTACCAATCATTAATATTAACTTTATTTTTTTATTCACCACTCTTATACATTAAAAGGCTTAAAAAGAGTTCTTTGCCTCTCAATTATTTTTTTACTAAGTTTTCTTATTACCTATTTTAAGTGAATGTTACATAAATTAATTTTACCTTACATATTTACATTATGGCTCACGAACATAAAGTAAATAAAATGGTTCAAATTAAATTTTAAAATTCGAATTTTAATTTGAATTGTAAGTAAAAGTTTTTCCTTGTAAAATTTTAGATGTTCCAAAACCAAACAACATCCACTAAAATGAGTAATGATAAAATTTAAAAAAAATTAAAAGAATGACAGAAAGGTTTTTTAATTCTCCAAATGTATAAGAGTGGTGTATAAAAAAAAAGTTAACGTTAGTGGTTGATAAGTAAATACAAAATTATGAGTGGTTGATAAAGAATTTTAAAATTTTGAGTGATTGATAAAAAACTACAAATTTTTTGAATGGCTAATAGTAAATTTACTCATGAAAATTTATCCCATATAGAATTTTACCACTCCGTAATGTTTTCCGTCCACCCGCCGTCTTTTTGGTTGAAGCACCGAGCGGCGAGCGCGAAAAGAGGAGACGCTACTCCTGACGCTGGAGGAGTTCGATGTGTAGCAGACTCGCCTCCGCCCCACCCTTCATCCCCTTGGGCTGCTGCGACAATACCGCCGCGCGGCAGCAGAGCAACAGCCTTCAGGGCAAGCGCGGTGCAGGGAAAGGTTTACAAAATGGGTCTAAATTGGTCGGTTTGGTTTACTGTAAAATCGGTCTGGTTCGATTTAGACGGTTGATCGATTTTTGTTTAATAAATTTAAAAAATTTAAAATTTAAAAAAAGTTGAAATTCGAAAACTGATCAAACCGGTAAACCGAAAAAACTGGTGAAAAACCACTCGAACCGATTTGATTTTAAATTCAAAAATAGTAAATCGAAAAAATTGACCGATTTTCTGTAAAAAAATTGATTTTATATTTGTCTGATTTATGTAGTTTACTGTACCGATTTTTCTTTTTTTTTTTAAATAAAAATCGATCAAACTGGTGTGGATCGATTTTTGAAGCCCTTGGTGCAGGGGCGGGCTCCTTCCCCATTTCCATGGCGACGAAATCGGTGACAGAGGGCTAGCGCGGGGTCTGGGTGAGTGACAGGCGCAGGTGTTCGACAGGATGACGAGCTGAAGTGTAAACCGAGAGAGTGAACAAAAAATCAGCTGTTATTTGGGTGTGTTAAACTGAATTGAAAATCCAAATCAGATCGAATCCATGATTAACTTGGTGCAGCAACAAGGACTTAGAGCCTCTTTGGCATGGCTTATGGCGGTTTCGGCTTATGAGTTATAGAGCTACAGCACGATAAGTCCGAAAAACTTTGAAAACGTGACTTGTTCGGCTCAGATAAAAATGATTTATATAAACAATATTTGCTTTTGTGCTTTTACACACACTTAGGGCTTGTTTGTTTGAGCTTTTGCTTTTGTGCTTTTACAAAAGCTGGATGATGACCAGTTAAAAAAGTTAGCTGATAAAATTTGAATATTAGCTTTTGTAATATATTTTTATCTTCTCAGCACATTAAAAATCAAAAAAACAGTTAAAAATATGCTTTTTAAATTTTAGTTCATTTCATTAAAAACTTACTTTTTAATTTTTAAAAAACAAATTTTTTAAAACTCTGTTTATTTCAACTTTTACAGCTGAAAAAACCAGCTAAAAAGCTGAAAAAAACGAGACTGGCGGAGACAACAAGTGGTCATTGCATACTGCGGCTGCCAGATGCTTGAGGAGGAAGCCAGCAGCAGGGTTTCCAAATGCTAGCTTCTGCTTGCGTAGAGTTAGTCAGCGCTCATAGGCTTTGAGGCTAAGCGGATTTTTTCATCCCCCATGCACTTTATATCTAATCATCAAAACTGTCGAATAAATAAATCAATAGATGATATGAATCTTATATATTTTTTTTTCAAACGATGTGTCTCACTTAGGATCTCACGTCACTCACTTTAGAAAACATTTACTCGGCTTCGAGGTGCGAGTGGGCGCCGTGCAGGTCGTCAGAACGTGCATGAGCATGTCAGAGACATCCCCTTGTTGCACAACTTGTTACGGTGATGCTCGGTGCTTCAACGGAGAAGAAGACGGCAGGCGGATGGAAAATATGACGGAATGGTAAAATTCTAAACGGAGAAATTTTTGTTGGTATTAAAGTGTATTAAAATATTTTAATAATAAATTTCTAAAATCAATATTTTACGGTGTCGAGAAGCAATTTTCCTTTGGGATAAGTTTATATGATCCCTTAACTATCGGTGTAGGTCCACTTAACCTTCTAACTTTTAAAACCAAATTTTTAACCCTTGCACTATTGAAAACTATCTGGTGGTTTTCAAAATGGTTTACTGTTTATGGTCTCACGTCAGCTTGGAATAGGTATATAATTTATCCCCTCAACTGTAAAGGTGTTCTACTTTACCTTTGAACTTTAAAAATCAAGCTTTTAACCCCAACCCCCCCCCCCCTCCCCCAATATTTAGTATACCTTTAGTTGGAAATATTATAAAAAAAATAATACTCTGAAAATATTATAAAAACAGTAATACTCTGAAAACAATTATTTATTCCGGCATCTAAAAGATATACTGCTAAAAAAATATTGCACACTACCATGATAATGAGTGAACGATTAGATTGCAAACCATATACTATCTTATATCTTGATTTCTATATTTCACATGGTTACCAACTTAAATAACACAATATGATCGGCAGCGCCACAACTTAAACTATTTTGACTTAAATAAATCAAATTTCATGCCCAACAATATCAGGATAACCTGAAATCAAAATCATGGTTCTGTTCTTTTTTTTTGTTCTGAAGCACCTTACAATGTTGCACCTATAAGCGCACTCACCTTTGCCACCACCTATGGTTTTGATCAGCGCATCCCCTACCCCCAGTTGAGAAACGTTGCAACCCCTGCAACCGCAACATATACTTTGAGTTGATTCAAATGCCAGAGCAGACAACAAAACACGTGGATTATGAAACAAGAATCATTTTCATTCATTCCTCGAGTTTTCTTCTGCAGTTGGGGAGATGAAGTAATAGTGTAGAGAGGTAAACCACATATAAAAGTGTTCAGCGTAAACTTCACAAACAAAGGATACTTGTCCACAAAATCAAATCACATAATGGTATAACTTTGCAGCCTCTAATGGGATTTTTGCCGCACGGTATAAACAATCAGAGTCAAATTTACAAAGAAAGGAAAATGAATGGGTCGCCCCATAGCTGACTGGATGCATATAACCATATACAGATCAGTAAATTAGATGGTTGCCGCATCAAGGCCAAACCACAAAAGTATCAAAGCGGGCACATAGTCATCGGCATGGAGAAGTCACTCCCATGCCTGAGGGCATATATGTGACAGAAGAGAGATCAGACAACCTGACAACCCGAAGTCACCGGTAGGCATATTTAGTGCGTTACGAATTTACAACCCTTTGCATCTTGATGAATTCGTCAGAGGCAAATGTGCAGAGACAGACCATGAATCTAAAAAGGGTGTAGTTTAAGGATGGAGTGTTGTTATCTTTCCTCTGGGTCTAGGAGTGTAGATCCGAGAGTATCTGTGTCGGGAATAAATCTGTGGTTCGAAAGTGGTCAATACCTTCGGATCCGGTCGCCGGAGTCGAGGAAGACGATCCGGCCATCTGCCCTTTGTCGGTGCTGTCCTCTGCACTTGGGCAGCGTCGGTCGTAGAGAGGGCAGTGCCGTTGGAGTCACGGCGACGTCGTCGATCTCTCTGTGGCGGCGGTCGTCGTGGCGGTGGTGCTTCCCGTCGGCACAACGCTCCCTCACAGATCGGGTTTTGGGATGTCGGTGGGGTGCGGCGGTACGGATGAACTTAGGTCATGAGTTCCGGCCGGCCCCCCACCTCTATTTATTGTGGCGCTGGCGACAGGGGCCCACCAGCCATAATGAGCTGGGCGCCTCCGATCAGGGCGCGATTAGGTCAAGGGCCCATTAAAGCCGTTGGGTCAAAACGGGTGGAGATCAATTTCTTACATTCTCCCCCTTGATCTCACCTTTTACTTTTATCTTTATTACTTTTAACTTTACTCATTTCATTACAGGTTAATGCATAGAACTGTCTCATCGTCACGATCAATCGCCGATAGACTTAACAGCTACAATACATTTTTCTGTTCTGAAATAGTTATTATACATTTTGGGCCATCTTTAAGTTCAGGAGTCACAGGCTTTCCCTTAAACCCATGCCGGCAACATGTTCAATAAATACTTTGGGTGGTAAGCCTTTAGTAAGCGGATCCGCTAGCATCTTTTCGGTGCTTATATGCTCAAGACTTATGATTTGATCCCGAACTTTATCTTTCACAACATAGTACTTTATGTCAATGTGTTTGGCAGCACCACTTGACTTATTGTTGTGTGCATACGTTACTGCGGGTTCGTTATCGCAGTACAATTTAAGTGGTCTATAGATGTCGTCAACCACTTTTAAACCGGGTATGAACTTCTTAAG
>BCLF01000005.1:2693920-2714180 GCA_001602275.1 Zoysia japonica
CGGTCGGTGGAGAGGGCAGTGCCGTTGGAGTCACGGCGACGTCGTCGATCTCTCTGTGGCGGCGGTCGTCGTGGCGGTGGTGCTTCCCGTCGGCACAGCGCTCCCTCACAGATCGGGTTTTGGGATGTCGGTGGGGTGCGGCGGTACGGATGAACTTAGGTCATGAGTTCCGGCCGGCCCCCCACCTCTATTTATTGTGACGCTGGCGACAGGGGCCCACCAGCCATAATGGGCTGGGCGCCCCCGATCAAGGCGCGATTAGGTCAAGGGCCCATTAAAGCCGTTGGGCCAAAACGGGTGGAGATCAATTTCTTACATGGAGGACTTGTAAGAAGCTTCATCAGAGCATGATTTGCAGGGACCCAGATCAGAAAGACGGAAGCCTTATATACAGATGTCCACTGATGAACAGAACAATATGTTGTCAAACTGATCGGTGCGATGCATCTTAATGGCTCCGGTTGGGAGGGATCCGAGGGGATTTTTTTATCTCCCTATGCGGACAAACCCTAATCGAGCGCAAAATTCCAATTCAATACATTGGCGTGAGGGAGGAGGGAGCCTATGCAGCGACTGCGCAAGGTTATTGGTGAGATCAAAGGTTTAGCCTCCTTTGGATTAAAGTAAAAAAAATTATTTTTATATTTTTTTGTAAAATTAAACTGAATTTTATAAAATTTCTGCATAATTCTTGCAAAAATTTTGCGTTCCAAAAAGCCCTTACTCAACGAAAAGTGGGAATCGCGTCACCTCGACGTTTCGTGCGGAAGGGCGGAGCAACGGCAGCGACGGCGCCGAGGGGCGGAAAACTCGATGGACCTCCAGCCCTCTTCCTCTGACCATAGACATCGCCGGCGAGTATCCAGGCCAGCTCCGAGCACACCTGTTTTTATTTCGTGGGTCAATGCTCCTGACACAGCGGTTAGTTATTAGGCTGCTCCTACAGTCCGTCCCATCAGAATAACTAATGGGCCCACAGTGCTACTGGGCTGGATGGAGTTCAGCCGAAATTTTTTGGACTTTTTAAAATTTTTCTTAATGCATAGTAATTCATTATTTGAACCGATTTTTGGGGAAAGTTTTCAGACTTTAAAAATTTTCTTAATGCATAGTAATTCATTATTTGAACCAATTTTTTCCTTAAACCGTACCTTATTTTTTGAATCCCTTCAAAAAATCATATATTTTACAATAATGTAACGTAGATGACACATAAATATATTATTATTTTTAAAATTTAATTGTTATTTCTTAAATATCTTTTAAAATTAATTGAATATTCTAATAATAAAATTCAATTATTTCAGTGGTGATAATAAATTGTTTCACCAGAAAAAGCTAATTATTCCAGTAGTAAAATCAATTTAGTAATAAAAAATAAATTTTATTAGTATATTCCAATAATACGATTCAATTATTCTAGCGGTTAAAAAAGTAGTCCAGTGATAAAAGTCATTTGTTTAACAAATAAAATCAATTTAGTAAAACAAATGTTATAAATATTTCAAAACACAGATGCATGCATGGGCACGTTAAAAAGAAAAATAAAAAATAAAAATTTTAAAGGAAATTTTGAAAGGAATTAAAATATAAAAGAAAAATATTGGATCCATTCTCTTTTTTCTGTTATATAAGTATATGATTTTTTACGTGTGAATTGTTTGTTATTGCTATTTATATGTGCCACCTCTATCTATCATGAAGATTTGCCAATAAAAAATCTTACAGCTAATAGTTGTCTTATTTTGTATTTACAAAAAATGATTCTAGAATGTGGATTAGTAGAATAATTTATAGTTTTTAATGTAATCTCTACTACTTAAAAAGCATATTTTTCTTTTTTTAAGGTACAGACGATAAAATGTCTCTGACAGAGATGAGTTAACTATATACACACAGAAAATATACCAGAGTTATTCTTTCTTACAAATCATAGATTAAATATCTCCAAAGACACCATTTACAAATCTAACGGACAAGCTTTTTCGAATCTCTCAGATTTTAGTCCCACACGGAACATTGTTATTTAACAAAACACAACTATTTGGAACAAATATATGAGATCCAATGAAAATTGTTGGAAACAAAACAAATTTATTTAATATTAATATATAATTTTTTATTTATCACCCGACGATCACTTTTAGATTAATATATTAAACAAAACAAAGCAACGGGCGTACGAGAGACCACACCAGACGATCGACCCGATGGATCGAATCCGATAAGCCGATCGTGCGTCATCACTCATCAACCGCTGTTATCATGTATCAAGCTTAATTACTTAGTGGCGGTAGTGGACGATTGTTACTAGACCAGCTTCATTCAAGGATACGGGAAATCACAATAAATCCAAATTTTTTCATCTGAGTCGTGGGTATATGGACTTAGTCACTGCGATTGAAAGGCGGCCAAGCAAATTATTTTTTTTGTGAAAAACAAAATCGTGTCCACAGAAAACGGAAAAATATGACGAAAATGTCTAATTGGTTGTTTACTCTCTCATCTGGATCAAGTATCCACAACAAAAACCAACAAAACTTTTTTCATCTATATCATGTATCCTCCACAGAAACCAACAAAAAAGTAGTCCATCCAATCGTGCTAGAAACAAAAACGCCTTGAATTTCTCGCTCTTTTGCTTTAGGATTCATTAATTCTCTTTCTGGATGGGGCGGAGAAGAGATGTAACTCAGCGGTGGAATGTCACTTGACGTGGCGAAGTCATCAGTTCGAGCCTGTTTGTCTTTCTGCTCGTTATATTCGAATGTGGTTAGTTCAAATTTAAATTAGACGGCAACAGGGACAGGGTAATTCGAGGCATCATCGATCAAGTTGAACAGCAAGAATGTTATTCACTAATTTTTTTTCTCTACTTAAAAAGCATAGTATAAATTTATGGTAAAAAATGAGAAACTTGTAATTTTAATATTAATATATTACTTTTTTAAGTTGACATTTTTTTTAGACCGTAGTGTTAGCATGGGTATCGGAACTAGTATTGATAGTTCTATGGATTATTTATTTATGTAAATTTTTATCTTTTTTAGTGTAACTATATATATAAGTCGTCATGCATTATTCTTTCTTGCCAATAGTGAACTAGGAGTACTCCTTATCGAACTCTTTGGCAGCTTGAAACTTATATGACTGTAAGAGAGATTATAGAGATGAAGTAGAATAATTATATATAGTTCATTTTTATAATAATTTTAAAATTATTGACAAAAATTAAAATAGATATGTAATAAAATGTTATTTTATAAAATAGTATAGATTTAGTATAAAAGTGTAATAAAATATTATAAAATTTACAATATCAAATAAAAATTTTAATTTTGTGTTACTTTATACCAACAGAAACATGAAAATTGGTATGATAATTTGATTACTATAATAATAATAGAAAAAATTAAGTCAAAGTATTACTCAACTTAAAAAAATAGAGTCAAATATTGCTTCAAAGTTACATACTACCACCAGACTTTATGGCTTGATATTTTTCATCTATTTGTTAAAAGTTTAGTAGTTGCGCAAGTATGCTTATATATAGGCCTAATATGCACGGTTGAAATCATCCTCTTGACACACTGATTTGTAACACTTCAAAGATAAAAAACATTCTAAATCATAGACGTGGAGAAAATATAGGAATAAATTTTTTTAAGTTTATAGTAAGTATACCAATTTAAAGAGATTCCAAAAGGCCAAAACGTCTCTTAATCTTAATGAGTCTCTTCTCAAATTTATTCTCCATTTGATTAGCTTTGTAGTATTCCTACTGTAATGCATACTTCGAGAAACAATAAACATTATGATATCCTCCAAATGATATTACCAAAAATAATAAACGCTTGCAGTTTAATTACTCGGCATTCAAGTTAATTATCTTTTGGTATAGGAAAAAAATTAAAATAATATTTAATTATTACAAGTTTTGATTGTTACGTAAATTTTTTAACTATTAAATATGGTTGAGGTAAGAAACTTTTTAATGGTATAATTATGCAAACTGCTAAAACAATAATTAAAATGACTTATATAAAATTGATTTATTAAATTCATTTGCAATACTCAGATCACTTGTATCAATATGTTAAATTGGTAATGAATTGTGCACTTTATATATGTTAAAGACAGGCCGACAATACTATGCAACGATTATTATGAAGTTGAGACATGAGATATTCGAATCTTCCTTCTTTCAACTTCTCTCTCCTGCTTCCTCAGCGTATCCTCTATCCTTTCAGTGCTTTTGGTGAACTCATAGAGCATCTGCACACCCAAACACTCAGGTTAACAAATGAAAACAACTCGACGCCTCTTAACAGTATCAGTTTTTCATATGGATTCAAAGACTATTCTATGCCACTCCCGGCTCTAGCTCATCCTTTATCTTATGTGTCATCAACGTGATACTACATCAAGAATCCCACCTTGCTCATGAGTTACTGATCACACCTTTGAGAATGTCAACTCGTAGATGCTTGAGTTTAAAGATGGGTCAACCTACATCTAACAAATTAGCCTATGATTTTTTACTCAATCACGAAAATATTTTTATCTTAGCAAAAATCTAATGGTCTAATGGGCATGCAGTTAATAATGCTATGTAATTTATTTTATTGATTTAGTTCATAAAAAATTCAAAAGTTGATGTCTATTATACAATTTTATTTCTCTGTGTATAAATTAAATATAGAATAAGGAGTTTTATATAATTAATAGATACATCATTTATGTGTTTGAAATAATATTAATTGTAGATATATAAAAATGTATAAAATTTTATTCATGGCCTTTTTTATGACTACCACTCCACTCTGAAAGTCATGTCATTGTAATTAAAAAGTTGACTTACTGAGTACAAACAAAGCATAGTTATATAAATGTTAGCTTTAACTAAATTTATTAGATGAGAGATAAATATCATAAAAATTTAAAAAGTAAAATAATAAAATATTTTCCAGTTAGCTTTTTGTTCAAACAAACACACTGCATGACTTCCTCTTTTCTATGTGGGCGACATCATATCTCAGATTTCATGGCAACAGTGCAGATGCAGGAAAAATATGTTTTAGATAAGTGCTTATAAAAATTAATTTTTTTATTGTTAATAAGGAATTATAAATTTTTATTGCTTAATAAGAAATTCGATCTTTAATAAAGGGCAACTTTAGAGTGTTTGAGATGCTCTGGAGCTTAACTACAATTTGGAGCTGACCAGCGAAACATCTTAGTGTGGAAATTTTGTGAAGCAGACTGACTAAACCATTCGGGGAAATAGTACATGTGATCATTACCCCATTTTCAGTTTTATGAAAAATTATAACAAACACACATTGGACATGATTGGTCATGGTAACTTGATCAAGACCACGTGTCTAGGCCAGCCTCGTCCTAGATTTGCTTCTTAGCCTAGCCCGATCGGAACATGGCGGGTGAGATTCGTCCTCACCATGGACACGCGTGTGCAGCCCTGAGCCCACGAGGGTGGGTACACTTATGCAGGGAAACCATTGTGCTTGTTAAGGTTACCGCTCCACTCCCATTTTGTGCTGCAACTCTCTCCATTCCCTCTGGTCGCAAAATGATTTTGCTCTCTACTCTCCTACCTCAACGCCCATCCTGCTACAGGACATGAAGCTGAACCTATGCCTCGTTTTTCTTGCACTACGTTGGGGCGGCATGGCGCTGCTACTTCTTAGTCTTGCCCACGATGTCAGATGGGGCCGGCTAGTGAAAGCGTGGAAGCAAGTCGGCCCTCTTGCGTGCAGGGCCGGCCCCGAGAATTTGGTGGCCCGGTGCGAGATGAAAAATTGAGGCCTCTATTAACAGAAAACATAGTAAAACAAAATTTTATGTCCAAGTATTTTACTTTTAACATCATAAAAAAATTTACCTTCAACAATGATATATAATAATAAGTATGAATATGATATAAAACTAGTATAAAAATCAGTATGAATACGCTATAAAACTAGTATAAAAATCAATATAGATCACTTGAAACAATTTCTTCTAACATTTCAAGATGCGAAAGTCGCAATAGAAAGAAATTGATTCAAATCAATAAAAAAGAACAAGAAAGGAAGAGATGAGAACCAACTGGAGGCTGGAACGAATATCCCTACCGAGAACTAAATCGAGAGTTAAAACGACCTGAAGAAAGATCAGAAACCACGCACACACAGACACAAAGGAATACGACCCTCACATTATGTGAATGGCTCCTCGAATATGTGATTCATTAAGATGGAATATTAAAATAAATAAAAAACTAAATTTTGAAAAATATAATTATGTGGGATCTCATTTACTTGCAATAATTCAAAGGAATATGATAATTCAAAAGGACTATAAATTGACAGGAAAAATAATTTAAAATTTGATTGTAACTTGTTCCACCCATACAAAAGCTCACTCGGCTCACAGCGAGGGGTGATTAGAGAGCAAGGGGTGTTGACTTTGTTTAAACATTAGATTTTTTTTCTCGAATCTAAGAGTTCTAAGTTGTAACAGACGGTTTCGTATATTTCTTTGGGATGTAGCGGCTGGAATTTTTTTTTCATTATCTAAAAAGAGAGCGACGACAAATTGGCTTTGGCTAGCGAATAGCACTCGGAAGGCCGGAATGAAACCAAGGTGGGGCCGACTGGGGCATGGTCGAGGCCCAACGTGGGCTAAACCAGGTTAAAATGTTGGAAATAGGCCCTATGACCCCACCTAGGGATGCAGATTTTTAAAAAATTGACTTGTAACCCTAAAACTCTCTCAAATAAACTATAAATCCATATCATTTTTCTAAATTAATCAAACAAATGTACTAAAGATTAACCATAACTACCCGATGAGTACCCAATTTGCATCCCTACCCCCAGCCTCTATCTAGATTACTTAACTAAAATGATGTAGCGCTGCCTTCAGAGAGGAAGGATCAAAGTTCTACATTAGGATTGGTTGAGATGCGAATCAGCTGAGCTTCTTCCTCTCATGTTTACATACTGCAGTGAAAAGGGTTGGGTCACGTTCACGTATAACTCAGTCTGTCTGTTTCAGCCCTTGTGTTCAAAGATAAATATTTTACCATATGATCGATCACTTCACTTCAATACGTTCGTAAATGACAGAATAGGATCACGTAATAATCGCGTACAAACCCTGGACCCGGGCGCCCAACAACTGCTGCCGTTGGAACGAGGTTCCATTTTGCTTGGCCACTGTGCCATGCCAGCCTGCCTGGGAGACGTCAGGGCCATAACCAACATTGCAGCGACACCAAACGACGAGGAAGAAAACACAGGCTTTCGTTCTTAATCACAACCGCTGCTGATGTTGCAAAAGAGAGAGCATTAGTAGTACTCGCTCAGTTTTTAAATTATTGATACCGTACACCGTTCGTTTCAGACATCAACTTTGATCATTTGTCTTATAAAAAAATAATTTAAATATGTAAAATTATAATTTATAGTTCTAACTATTTTGATAATAAAACAAATTATAACATAATATATAATATTTATAAAAAAATTTTAAATAAAATAAATTATCAAAGTTAATGTTTAAAATCAACTGTGTCAATAATTTAAAAACAGATAGCGCAGTTCGCAAGCAAGGCAGACGACGTCGACTCGACAAGCCAGCAGCGTTCGGTGTGCAGTTCCGGTTCCAGTACCCCGTCATTTTCAGCGGGCTTTCTTGATATGAGCAAGCAAATAAGCAGCGGTCGTAGTCGCTTGATTGCTACGTCCCTCGCTGTGGTGGTTAATGTGACGTTGAAAGCTTGCGATGGAGGACGAAAGCCAACGTAACCGGGGAGGCCACCACGTACTACGTACGTGGGTGTCGTCCTCTTCTACCTCGAGACATCTCCTCCAGCTCAGCTAAGAATGAAAGCCTCTGCGCGAAAGCATGAATCTGTTCTGCAGTTCCAGGTGAACGTACTTGCTCTCTGAATCAGGCGTTTATTCAGTCACGAGACGGAGAGGGGCCGGCTAGGCGATGCACGTGACCCTCGGGGCTCTACCATAGGAGTACGGGCTCGGGCATTGCGCCCAATTTTTATGCCAAATTGAGCATGCGTTTGCAGGTTTCGCTGTTTCTTTAACTGCCATCTTGATCCCAGAAACTCCTGCCCAGAACAGATCACATCCCCGTCCTAGCGTGGTGGGTTGGTTTGGCACTTTGGCTCCACATGCAGCTCTGTAGGTCAAACCGCGCAGCTGAGATTCTGCAATACTGTCCATTTATACTACTCCCTTCGTTCTTAAAATGATATTGCCGTTGACTTTTACAATCAACATTGATCATTCAACTTATTCAAAAAATTTGCTCGAATATATAAAATTTTAAGTTGTGATTCAAATAACTCTAATGATAAATCAAATTATATCAAAATATATAAAACTTATCAATTTTTTTGAATAAGACGAATGGTCAAAGTTGAATTTAAAAATCAACGATGACATCAATTAAAGAACAGAGAGAGTATGTTTCTAAATTCTTCAACATGTTTGATTTTTAGATGTCATATATGATTCTGTCTTATTTAAAATATTTATCATTTATTTTATTGTGATTAGTTTTATCATAAAAGATGTTTTAAATATAACTAATTTATTTTTATATTTGCAAAAGAATTGAATAAGAGATACTTTGAGATGTCATGTTGGAAAAGATAGAGCATTAGAGTTTGCAAGCAAGATAGATGGCATCTCGACAAGCCAACAGCGCTCAGTGTGCAGCCTCAGTTCCAGTATGTAGCACATCTTTTTTAGCACGATTTTCTAATGCGAGCAAGCAAAAGAGCAATAGTAGTTGTTGATTCATCCCTCACCGTGGTGGTTAATATAACTCAAATGTGGTTGTAGCCAACATTCTTGTACAAGTGGTAAGTCCTAGTGAAAAATAAAGTCTCTTTTTCAATGTAGCGTGTTTAATATTTTTATTGTGTATTTTTTTTTCTTTTATCATTAGAGAACCTGGCTAAAGGAAAAGTTGCAAGTGCGATTTGCTAGAGAATTTTTTTATATGGAACACAGTGCCACCGAAGCTAATAATAAATTGCAACGCACTTAAAACTTTCCTCGTAAAAAGTAATAATGAAAAGTCTAATCAGCTGTCTGACATGTGCACTGCAGACTTTCCTCCTCAAACTAGTTGATGTCATTGTCAATATATAATCTGAATCCTCCGTTATAAGTTAAATAGTCTTCCCTTTGTTCCTCCTCTTTTTCTCTACTACTTAAACTTTTCTCTACTACTTAAAAAGTCCAGTTTTTCTTCTACGTACACACGATAACATGTCTTTCATCAGAGATAGGGTTAGACTACATACACACAAAAAATATACTCAGAGTTATCTTTTTTTTACAAATCTGATGGATGAAATCTTTCTAAAAACACCATTTATAAATATAACGAATGAGCTCTTTTAGTTCTCCTTTGGTCTCACACGGACTATTGTTACTTAACAAAACAAAACTAACCAGAACAAATATGTGAGATTCAATGAAAATTGTTGAAAAACAAAACAAATTTATTTTAATATTAATATTTTATTTTTTATTCATCACCAGACGATCACTTTTAGATTAATATATATTAAACAAAACAAAGCAGCGGGCGTACGAGAGATCACACTAGACGATTGACCCGATCGATCGATCGAATCCGATAAGCCGGTCGCGCGTCATCAAGCGCTGTTATCATGCATCAAGCTTAATTACTTAGTGGCGGTAGTAGACGACTGTTAGTAGACCAGCTTCATTCAAGGATACGGGAAATCACAACGAATCCAAAAATTTTCATCTGAATCGTGGGTATGTGGACTTTAGTCACTGCAATTGAAAGGCGGTCAAGCAAAAAAAAATTCTGATAAACAAAATCGTGTCCACAGGAAACGGAAAACATGACCAAAACGTCCAATTGGTTGTTTGCTCTCTCATCTGGATCAAGTATCCTCAACAGAAACCAACAAAAAGTTTCTCATCTAGATCACGTATCCTCTACAGAAACTAACAAAAAAGTATTGTCCATCCAATCATGCTAGAAACAAAAACGCCTTGAATTTCTCGCTCTTTTGCTTTAGGATTCATTAATTCTCTTTCTCGATAGGGGTGGTGGAGGGATGTAATTCAGCGGTAGAATGTCACCTTGACGTGGTGGAAGTCATTAGTTCGAGCCTGTTTGTCTTCCTCTTCTTTTATTCAAATGCAGTTAGTTCAAATTTAAATTAGACAGCTCATGTTGAACTGCAAGAATGTTTTTCACTAATTTTTTTTTCTACTTTTTAAAAAGAATAGTAAAATTTATGGTGAAAAATGAGAAATTTAAAATTGTAATATTAATATATTATTTTTTAAGTTAATATTTTTTTTAAACCATAGCGTTAGCACGGGTATCGGAACTAGTAGTGTTAGTTATGTTTCATATATTAGTGATGGTGGGCTAGCACTCCATATTTCTACTATGTCTTCATGTATAATACACTCACCCTCACCGACCGTAATAGAATATATAGCTATTACACTAAGCCCTCATTGGGTAAAGGGTAGGGTTAAAGGGGTTGGAGTGAGATGAGAAAATTCTCGCTCGTGGTGAGTTCATGCTGCCATTGGTGCATGTGGAATGGTCTTTGTGAAGAGGATGTCGCAATATTTACAACCATCCCGTCGCAGGTAGACAGTATTGAAGATATTTTTAAGGCAGTTCATTAATTAGAGCAAAAAATTAAGTTGTGTGCTCCAGTTCTCTTATGTAACTCTGAAGACTCCCCGTGTTTTCTCCGTTTAAGTTTGAAATTCTATTTAGTTGACTAACAAGTTAAGATGTAGATTTTGTTTAAAAACTAATTGAAACTGTATATGTTAACAATATATTGTGTTAATACATAACATTTGATTGTTACACATCTATAAATGAAACTTATTACACATTTATCAGATATATATTATTTTATAACATAACATTTTATGACACATCTAATTTAATGTTGTTGAAAACTTAAAAATTATTATAAAAATAAAATATATTATAGTTATTCAACTTTATTTCTAAAATCGCTCTTACAATCATTTTAACAAAGTCATATAAGTTTCAAGCTACGTGATAGGTTAGATAAGAAGTAGTTCAGTATTGGTAAGAAAGAACAATTCATGATGAGTAATATAAATAGCTACACTAAATAAAAAAAATACATAAATATTTTATCTATAGAAATATCCACATTTTCATAAATTAGCTAAGAATTATTCTAAGTCATCAACATTCTAGAATGATTTTTATACAAAATTAAATAATTATTGGCAATAAGATTTTTTAGTGGCAAATCTTCGCGTTAGATAGAGGTAGCCATATAAATATCAATAACAAACTATTCACATGTAAAATTTCATGTGCTTATATAAAATAAAAAATAAGAATGGATCCGATATGATGATTTTAAATTACTCACCACGTTGTTAGCAATAAAATTATATGCTATGTAATTAATTTTATCGATTTAGTCCGTAAAATATTAAGTTGGTGTCTGTTATACAATTTATATTTATTTCTCTCTGTATAAATTGAGTATTGAATAAGATTTTTTATATAATTAACTTAAAAATTATGTTCTTAAATATAAAAAAATTTCTTGATGGTCGTTTTTACATCTACCACTCAACACCGAAAATCATGTCTTTTTGCTGTCATGCGTGCTAACAAATCTTTGTTATATAAATTTTAGCTTTAAATTAAATTCATTAGATGAGAGAAAAAATAATAGCATTTTATTTTTTTGCTTCCGTGTAAGTTATTAGCTCATTGTAAATTTTGTTACACCCGACCGGCACCCAAAACTCATTCACAACCTGCCAAGTAAGGGTGCGGATCTCATTTTTCACCTGCAGGTACAAGTGCGAATCTCATTTTCCACCCGTAACCCTTCTCATCATGAGTTTTCCTCCACCCGCCTCGAACCCACCTGTTGTCATGCCTAATCAGGCACAGTGACCGCGCACCTTGAACTCCCTGAACGGGTTGATATTATTTTCCTTTATTTATTGGAGAATTGATGTCGTTTGCAGCTTGTGCTCTGTTTTCTCCTGTGGTGTCAAATGGATTGTTAGAGGGGATAGCTAGGTTAAGTTTCATAGCTCCCTCTTTCCTTCGCTATTTCTAAAACGTCATCTAATATAAAATGGAGGGTGTAAATTTTAATATACAACTATAAAAAATTTTAAAAATTATTAATAAGGAATAATATTTTTTGGTTAATAATAAATTTAGTCTTTAATAAACAGCAACTATAGAAAGTGTTTGAGATAATCGGGAGCTTGACTCCAATTCGGAGCTGAACAGAGCCAACCAAACATCTCAGTTGGAAATTTTGTGAAGTAGGTTAACTCAAGGATTCAGTGGAAATAGTACTACATTTCACCATAGAATTTTAAACTTTATGATTCACTTCTCAGACCGGCCCTATCGAAAAAAATTTCTGAATTTTTTTGCTTGGCCACCATGGCAGAGGACCTCAAGGCCATAAACGAACATTGCAATCGTACCAAACGACCAGGAAGAAAACGCAGGCTTTCGTTCTTAATCACGACCACTGCTGATGTTGGAAAAGAGAGAGCATTAGTTTGCAAGCAAGGCAGACGGTGTGTAGTTCCAGTTCCAGTAGCCTGTCCTTTTCACGCGATTTCTTGGATACGTAGAAAAAGGAGAGACGAGGAGAATATTGTTGGGGTGTGCAGGGGCCGTGTTTGCTTGCTTCATCAGACTAGCACAATATACTTGCAAAATCATCTGTTTGAGACCACCAGATAAGTACTTGCAAATCAGCACAAGATGTGTCGGGACCGTATACCCCGAGTATTTAATGGGCCCGGCACAAATACGAAGTAGCTGCGAGATGCGGCCCGCGTCCCAACTCGCGGTCCGCGGAGGACTTAGTCACGTCAAAATCCAAGGGCTCGATCTGACCCTTGGGGTCACGACAGCCGAACGAGACGATCCTCGACAGCCAGAATTGCCCGAAGGAGCCGACCCGGCCTCTCCAGGGTCGGGGCCAGACGACTTTAAGACCCGGCCGACCCTCAGTGCCGGGCACCGCTTCAACGGTCAATCTCTGACAAACACAGAGATTTCTAACCGGACACAGAGATTTCTGGCAGACGTGCCACAGAAGATAAAGCAACCCGACAAAAAAGCAAAGCTGCTCAGAAGGAGGTAAAGAGTTCCGACATGAGCTAAAGCTATCCGTCGGGTGATAAAGCCAAACAGTAAAGATGCTTTTGTCTTTCGAAAATAGACGAAAGGACAGTCGAAGGACGCAGATCGTCTGCTTCGGCGTCAGCGGGTGTCAGAAAATCAACCTCGTCAGAAGATCACGGCCCCATCCATTAGAGGGCTGTCGAGTTGCGCAGACTTTAAGCCATGTAACCCTAGTCTGACCCTATATAAAAAGATAATGGAGACGTTAGACGATAGATTCATAAGTCATATAGTACACTATACTCGAGCGTTAGGGTTCTTTCTCATGCACCGTGCAAGAACACTTTCGTCATTGTAATTCCATTACGAGTTTATACGATACAGCCACTTTCTTTCTGGATGTAAGGTGTTACGCCTCTCGGGTGACTCGAACTAGGTTAACTCCCTGAGTCTTTCGTAGTTTAGCTACATCGAATACGAAGAGCACACCCAGTCCTTTTTCGATTACGTACATTTTACTGCGCTGATGGTCAGAACACCAATAGTTAACACGCAAGATAGATTCATAAGTCACACAATATACTACACTCGAGCGTTAGGGTTCTTTCCAGTGTAAAAACCCTTTGGCCATTGTAATTCCATTACAAGATGCTTGCGTCATCCCTCGCTGTGGTGGTTAATGTGACGTTGAAAGCTTGCGATTGAGGACGAAAGCCAACGTAACCGGGCCACCACGTTCGTGGGTGTCGTCCTCTTCTACCTCGAGACATCTCCTCCTCGCCTCCAATGAAGGCAGCAGCAAGGGCCGCATTATTAAAAAAAAAAAACCATCTCCTACAGCTCAGCTAAGATGAAGCGTGTGCGCGAACGCATGAATCTGTTCTAGAGTTCTGGATGAACGTACTTGCTCTCTGAACTCGGCGTTTATTCAGTCAGTCATGAGACGGAGGAGCCGGCGAGGCGCGATGCACGCGACGCTCGGACGCAGCCCTGCTTACCATATGGGTTGCGCCCTATGTTTATGCCAAATTGAGCATGCGTTTGCAGGATTCGCTGTTTGTTTAATTAGCTGCCATCTTGATCCCCGAAATTCCTGCCCAGAAACAGATCACATGCCCCTGTCACTGCGTGGAAGATCATGGATTAATTGGTTTGGCTCCACATGGAGTTCTGTAGGTCAAACGACGCAGCTGAGAACTTGTAGCTCTGCATTGGTGTGCATTATAGTACACGATTTGGAAGTGGAGATGCAGGCCACTAGTCACTACCACCTGCAAATTAACTTAAACGGGGAGAATATTATTGGCGTCAGTTTACTCCATGAGAACAAGATTTCACTAAAAAGCAATGTGCACTTCCAACTAAACTCAGACGTGAGAAATGTGAAACCCAACACAACTCCCGATGCTTCACGAAAGGGAAATTTTTGCTACTAGTAGCTGATGGACATCCTTCGCACCAACTTCCAGTTTTACCAAACATTTTTTGCTTGCCCCTTCAATTTCTGCCTGACGCTATTTAATCCGCACTGGGTGGACTATGATCCACACTAAGCACCCATTCGTCCGAGTTAAGCAGCGGCTAATGCAATAATGCATACCGGTTTAATCGACCATCAGACAGAATAATTCCCGGGGAAAAACACAAGCCACCGATCAGGAAAGTGACAGGAAAAGCAGCAGCAGCCAGCAGTACTCAAGCAACAAATGATTTGGTGGGTGAGGTGACCTGTCCCTTTTGCCCTCACCTTCTCCACCTCCTCGTCGTTCTTGCTTATAGATCTCCTCCCCCGCTACACCTCACACATGAAGCTCACGGAATCCCAGTGACAGGCCGCCCCTGAGTTCGTTCCCTGCAGCGCACGAGTGCGCGGGGCGGTAGAGTAGCTACAGCGCCGGCAATGTCTTCCAACGGCAAGCCGACCCCGCAGCCGCCGGCTGCCGGCGGCGCGCCCAAGATGTACCAGCGGCCCATCTACCGGCCGCAGCAGGGAGCCGGCAAGCGCCGGCGCGGCCGGTCATGCCCGTTCAGCTGCTGCTGCTGCTTCTTCTGGACGGTCCTCGTGATCCTCCTCCTCGCCTTCATCGCCGCCGTCGTCGGCGGCGCGTTCTACCTGCTGTACCGGCCGCACCGCCCGGCGTTCACGCTGTCGGTCGCGCGCGTCTCCAAGCTGAGCCTCTCGTCCTCCGCCACCGCGCCGACGCTCACCGACGCCATCGACGTCACGCTCACCGCGAAGAACCCGAACAAGAAGCTCGTCTACTTCTACGACGACTTCACCGTCACGGCGGCCACCGCCGGCAACGCCGTGCCGCTCGGGGAGGCCACCGTGCCCGGGTTCGCGCACGAGGCCGGCAACATCACCGTCATCAACGCCACCGTCTCCGCGTCCGCGCTCACGGTCGACCCGGCGGCCGCCAGCTCGGACATCAAGAAGTCCGGCAGCTTCCCCATCACGCTCGACCTGGAGACCAAGGCCGGCGTCAAGGTTGGCGGGCTCAAGACCAAGAAGATTGGCATCCAAGTTCACTGCGAAGGCATCAAGGTGGCCGCGCCGGCGCCGGCGCCCCTGGCGAGGAAGAAGAAGCTAACCAAAGCGGCCGCCGACGCGCCGTCGAAGTCGAAGGCGGCCGCTCCATCGAAGGCAGTCGCTGACACGCCGTCCAAGGCGTCGACAGCTGACGCGCCGTCCAAGGCGTCGGCAGCTGACGCGCCATCGCCGGCGGCCGCGGACGACGCGCCGCCTGCGGCTGAGACGGCCACCACCGTCGCGCGGGCGTGCCAGGTCAGGATCCGAGTCAAGATCGGGAAGTGGACCTTCTAGTCCCGTCGCCAGCCACCGAGGGGCCGCAATGCACAATTTCCGGGTGAAAAAAGTGGCTTTACTATTTTTTGTTTCACGTCGATTGAAGGGAGGCCAGTAGGAAAACCGAAGCAGAATCAAGGTCGCTGTAAAGTCTTTTCCAGTTTGCATTTTACGAAATTTGGCGGGCAGAGAAAGCCAAAAAAGTGATGTGGTTGTTAGTTGTACAAGTACAATTTGGGAATTGTTTTTTTTTTTTGGGAAATTTGTCTGTTCGTTTGTAAATCCAAACCATCTGATTGTATGATTGGTGGTAACATGCAACGTTGTAGTACCGCAATGTACTATATCAGTTTTATTTCCTTATTAGAATGCCGAATTACTATCCAATGTGGAAATGTCTGTCTAAAGAAAAGAGCACAATGCTCAATGTCAATGCCAGGATTAACCAAACATTTGAAAATCGATCAGTTTTCATGAATTTCAGTAAAACTGATATGATTTCGTTGGATGCCTGAATTTTGGTAAAATCGACACTAGCACTGTAAAAAAAAATTAAAACAAACCGATCTCACCAGTGAGGCAATCAATTTTCCCCCGTAACCAGTCGGCTAGCGGCTATCGAAATCCTGGTCAATGCAAGCGATGATCAACTTGAAGGAGTGTCGGTGAGCCTGACCCCTCCGGTGGTGTTTGACTAATTCTTGCTCATAAAAAATGCTAAAATGCATGGAAAATCACGTGTGAAGAACAGGACTTGCAAACCTGGAGCGTGCCGGTACCTTTTTTTGCGTTCAATGACTTTTGTGAGGAGGGACACACACATCGTAGTGCAGCGGTTCAAGAAATCTACCGGCATGTAGAATGCTGGTAGCTTCATTATACTAAACCAAATAGGCAAATGGCTTCTGAAAGAAAGTGCCACTGCGACTAGCGATGCGGATGATTTGGTTGGCTGATCGGGATCAGCGAGTCCTTAGTTTAAAGATCCGCATAGTAATCTTTACCATTAACAAAGCGGGGTTGGTCGCGCCTTTCCCCAGCACGCCCACGTTGCGTACGTTGAGAAGTTGGCCCAAGTGACAAAAAGGTATAGGCAGCGGATGCTCTGGTTGCCGACGGAAAGTCCACCTCCTGGATTGGTTGGGGACAGTGGCAGTTTTCTTTGGGCTCCATTGTTTTTGAGGTGCTGCCGTGCTGCTGAACGGCGGCCACTGGGCTTGGATTTGGGTCCAAATTTTCGCGGCCTTAACCCAACAGATGGACAAATTGACCCAGGTCCGAGTAGATCCTCCTCCTCGTCACCATGTGTCCGTAGGGTGATAAAAAAGTATCAGCTCGTGGATCTTTTTATAAATTAAATTGATTTTTATTAAATTTAATTCAAAAATAAATAAAATTTTAGTTTATTTTTAATTTGATTTGATCATCACAATCTTTAGTTCATTTTTTTTTACCCGTTTCACCTCTATTCACCGACTCCTTTCGTCCGGGTCAACTCTTGCGCGAGCACAACCAGCGTCTGTCGGCCTGTGCCCGCTGCTCGGACCGACGTGGATTGTGGAACTGGAAAGCTAGCTGGCGAACTTTGGGCCGAGCACCTGGGCTGATGACACGCACCGGCGCGATTCGTTTGAACCGTTAAAACCAGTCTAAAACTTGATAAAAACCGTAAAAACTGGTCGAAAATCGTTTTAAATAAAAAATTTAAAATTTGAACAAATTACTACAGTAAACCGTTCAATTTCACTGGGCACTCGAGCGGTTTTAATGGTTAACTGACCGGTTTCTTCGATTTTTACGGTGTCAGATTTTAAAATTTGAAACTCACCGGTTTTAACGATTGTTGGTATTCCAAAATTTTTCAAATTTTCAATTTTTTAAAATTTTGAAAACGAAAACCGATTGTTCGATCAGCAACGCTAAGATCGAAAACCACGAGTGATTTATCGCGGTTTTGTCAACCCTGCTCCTCAAGCTTTCACCGTGAAGGTTTGGTTGGTTGGCTGGTCGTTGCTCAGCGGTGCGGTTCCATGCGACGAACAGGTGCGGTTCGGTGGCTCGGCATTAGCAGATTTTGTCAGCATCATTTGCAGTTTAAGTGCAATCTAAAAGTCATTGATCTACAGATCAACGGTTCAGATCTACTTCAATTTGAATTCACGAGTTTTGTTTGCAGAGATCCATTTGTCATAGACTTAATTTTCACCATTTTAATTTTCACCATTTCACTGCAGATGATGTTGACTTTTTTTTTTCTGATGGCCCGATACAGGACCACACCCACGACCATGCCAGTGCAAACTATAGCAGTTTACAATGTGGCTAGCTGGCATGCAAACTTTTATTGTATCACCTCTGTCTCAGTAGAAGTTTATTTCTAGTTTTTGTTGACTAAATGTTTTAACCAATGCTTTTTATAGTTTTGATTAAATTTAAAAACTTAGTATTTGTGTTTTTAAATTCATTAAAACAAATACTTTCATAATATACATAAATTATATTATTAAAATTAATTAAAATTATCAAAAGCATTGATCAAATTTGTAGTTAATAAAACTTAAAAATAATTTTTTATAGGGAGGGAGGGAGTATGGGATACTTGGTTCGACACCCATCTTCAGTCCAGCTGCTGAGACAGGTTCTTTACGCAAGCAATCCAGCTTAGGTCCATTGGAGACAGGCAATAACAGGGAGTTCTGGCAGAGGCTGCAAAGCTTGTCAAGGGGGAGCATGAGTGAGCTTGGTTTCTCTCCAGATTACGACACGTTCAGAGTATACAGCGGTAGATGATGTTCTTTGTTCCAGTCTCTTGAAGCCGAGGTATTTAATAGTTGATGATCAGATAAATGAGTTGCAGACCACTCCAATCTGGAGATAAAAGCTATAGCTCGGGATCATCAGAGTAGCAGGGTGTATGAGTTATGGAATTAGAGATCTGAGTGGAGCTTGAATTATGACATTGGAGATTCAATAAGCTCGTCTCTGATGTGAACTGCCTTTGGATCGATCAACTACATACTGCTGCTCTGATGTAGACACACTCCAAACACTCACACTATTGGTCCTCTTACAGCTTTGAGCTAGTACTATTTAAGTACTGCTGTTTCGTTAGTACTGGTTTATTTCTGGCCGTCTTTTGTTTGTTCTGCTATGGTCGGTAGGATTATTCATGTACAGATTCAGACTACATTTGTTTTGACCTTCTGCATTTTCGATCCCTTGTACACTCAGAGTAACAGCTGCCGGAACAGGGTTGATAGCTTCTTGGTTCTGACCTCTGACAATTGTTGTTACTTCTGATTAGGATCTAACTATTTGCAGGAATGAAATCAATTGTCAGAATTTTTATGAATTTGACTTGTATAGATAAATTACAATGAAGGCCAGGGGTAAACCCAAAGACTAAAAGATGTCACTAATACCGTTGATTATTATACTCTTAACAAGAGTAATGTCTGTTTGATTTTGCACCCGGGTCGTCTTAATATGTTCTGGTACAACTCGTTCACATGCCTGCATTCTTTTTCCCTCAAGAAAATATAGCATGCAAATAGGCAGACCTTGAGTCAGCTGTGAGCCCACTGTTACATCAGTAGAGTATCTAAATTTTGTCTTGGGTACCGCAAGTTTTGTACTTCCTCCGTTCTAGAATATAAGCATTTTTAGTTTTTATTAAAATCAAATTTTTATCACTTTAATCACTAATATTGTATAATTAATAAAGGGCAATTACATGGTTGCTCTTATTTTTTGAGCCAATTGGACCAGTTTTTAGAATTTTGCAAAAATGAACTTGTTTTTTGAATGTGAACCTGCAAATTGCCTCTATTCTGTTATGTTCTATTAATAGTGTTAAATTGCATGCAAAAAGACGGAAATACGGTTTGCAGTTTTACCTTTGTTTTATTTAAGTTTTTTTGCATATTTGCCCATGTATTGACAATTATTTTAGCAACACTTACAATTTGAAAAAAAAATATCGTATTTCCGCAACACTTACCATTAATTATTTTCACAACAATATTTTAAAATAGGATCACACAATAATAATTAGATTAAAAACTTAGAATACCAATGTACGGAAATCACTCACAAACCTTGCTCGGTCTCCAACTTGCTCGCCGCGCTCGCCTGCCCTGCTGGCTCGGCCTGCGCGCGCTCAGCTCGTCGCGCTTGCCTGCCCTGTTCGCTCGGCCCGCGTGCGCCCAACTCGCCGCGCTCGCCCGCCCTTCTTGCCAGGCCCCCACGCGCCCCGCT
>BCLF01000005.1:2714753-2753159 GCA_001602275.1 Zoysia japonica
CACGCTCGCCCGCCCCGCGCGCGCAACCGCCCCGCTCGCTCGCTCAGCTGCCGCGCGCGCCGCTCGCTCGCCAAGGCGTGCGCCCTGCCCCAGCAACCAACAGCCAGCGCCGCCCCAGCCAGCCGGAGTGCTAGGGTTAACGTGAACAGAGGAAAAGATTGGATCGGGACGGGAGTAGTCAGTGGAGTGGAATAAGGAAGGGACTGAGGGGTATTTTTGTCTTTTGACTATTTTCAACAGATTTTTATAAATTAGTTTAATCCTTGGATTTTTGTTTACACTAAAAGAAAGTAGGGCAAACGACAGGGTTCGCATTAAAAAACAAATTCATTTTTGCAAAATTCTAAAATCAGGTTCATTATCAGAATTAGCTCAAAAATAGAGACAAACATGCAACTGCCTCAATTAATAAAGTTTTATCATATACAAATTATATTTTTTAAAATTTATTATAAAATAAGTTTTTATAAAAAATATATTTTTATATTATGTAATTTTTTAGATATTATTAGTTAAATTAAAATTTTTTGACTTTATTCAAACTTAAAAACGGCTTATATTCGTTTTGCTTTAGTGGGCCATGGCCTATGGCGTTTATGTTCGTTTTGCTGGTGCCCAGGAGCTATCACGCGGCATTATTCCTTTTTCTTTTCCTTTGCGTGGGCTGCTCGTCCGGCCCGGTACAGCTGGGGGCTGATGCGTTCTTCTTCACAGGATGTCGAGCTTAACAGGCAGGATGTTGTGCAGTTCAACTTGCGAATTCTATTGCACCTCGCCGTCTTGGATTCCCCAAGTATCCAAGACACAGATCGATGGGGGGCGCCCTCTCCGATCTCCCAGACTCCCACGTCAACGGCTACAAAGGTTTAGGCTTTCCATGTCGTTGAGACCTTGACCTCACAAACACAGCTACAATTGTCTTATTTCATGGGACCTTCATGTTTCTGCATGCGCGGCCATCTACAGGACGTAGGAACACGATCGAAAAGGGAAGGAAGGAGATAGAGATGTGTGCTTGTGCAGGGCGTAGTGGGGAGGAGCCACACCCACACGCAAGGAGAGGCCGCTGCCTGTGCATCTCTGCCCCTGCACTCCGGCCTGCCTGCCTGCCGTTGCCGTCCTCCTCCGCCTTTCAAAATTTGACGCCAACCACACCTCTAGTGACGACCGACTGGGAAAGGGACACGTGAAGATGCGCTTGTCTTGTAGCCCTTGGAGGCACGCCGCCGGCTTTGATGCGCAATTCCAAACTTGCAAGCCTGCTGCTGCTAGGTCTGATGGTTTCCACCCTTTAATTTTTTTTTTCTTTTCAGGCATCAATCAGAGTCATGCCACTGCACTGCCAAACCATAGGTATAGCTGCTCCTGCTATGAAAGGTCAACACCGTGGAAATAAGGATCCGTTTGGTTGCCTCGCTCAATCCAACCTGGCTTGTAGAGAAGTGAACCAGACTCAGTGTGGGTTAATTATATTCGACCAATTCAGCCGAGAAAAGACGGTGTTTGATTAGTGATATTCATTTCTCTGGAGTTAGTTGTGACGGGATCGCATGCAGCCAAGCAATCACGCTCAACGAGTTAGTGCTCTTGAAAATTCAAGATTTTCACAAGAACTATAAAATTCAGTTCAATTTTATAAAAAGTTTTAGAAAATTTTCTTCTATTCTAATGAGGCCTTAATTCGCCACAACATGCAAATTATTCAGGTATATATTGGAACGCTGAAGACAGTCAAGCAAGCTGGAATTGGTTACTAGGGAGTTTTGAAAAACACGCGTTCCTGGTAGGAGCAGCACGAAAGCAGCCATGAAATCATGGAGACTCCCTGAACAAGACAAGGAGGAGATCCAAAACATACACAGTTGCAGTTCCGCGTGTGCAATGATGGTCCAGATGGCCAGTACTGGCATGCCCGCCGCAGTTCCATGCTTGATGATCCACAGGTGAACGAACAGACACAAGGCTTCTCTTCAAGACAGACAAATGCAACGAGAACAAAACCTTTTTGCTCGAGTACGTAGTTCGAGAACAATAATAGACATTCGCAGCTTAATTACTAATGCAACGCAGAAACTAAAGACGATGACAGATGGATGTATTCCCGCTAAAAGCATCATCAATTGACTATGATAGAGGATGTAGCATGAACATTTGAACCTTGAATGAACTTTGATATAAGAACTGAACAGCCCATACCCACCAAGACGAACATCTCAAAATAAGTGCCAAGCAAAAAAGGCGAGCTAGATACCGATCGATCCGACTTAATTTCATACTACTACCCAGTATCCATCTCGAAATGTGTCAATGCATGCATGCTGCATTGTTTCGGATAGGATTCACCTAGTCCATGGCGAGAGCTATGAGATTGACTGACGGATTAGGCATGCCACGGCTTGCTATTCGTGTGGCGTCCTTGCTCGTACGCCGCCGCCGCCGACATGCAGGGGTCGAACCCGGCTATGCTGAGTATGTCGCCGTGGGAGAACGCCCGCAGCCCCAAGAAGTCCCTTGTGAGGCTGTTGTTGCCGCCTCCCGCGCCACCGGCTTCGTGATCGGATCTCTTGTCCGCTCCAAAATGAGATGTCCCCGAACCGAGACAAGTGCTTGTCACGTTGCTTGTACTAGCAGCAGCAGCAGCAGGTGGTGGACTGGCAGTGGTAGCATTGGTGGTAGTGCCGGTGCTGGTGCTGTGCGTGCTGGCCATCTGCCCGTGGGTCGACCGCCGGCTCAGCGTTGCGCCCATCTGGGCCGCCTTCTGCAGCAGCGCGGTGGCCGACATGTGAGTCGCCGAGGCTGTTCCGGTGGTGGACGAGGGCGAGAACCCGAAGGTCAGGCCCGACGGCTGCGTGCTGCTCTCCGGCGTGGAGCTGCCGACGTACTCCTGATCCAGCCTCGTCGCTGAACTGAACACGGCTGATGAGTTGGCCGCTCCGGCAAGCTCCATCTGCTGCTGTGCCGTTAGCCACGACTGCGCGAACGGCTGCGACGGGTCCAGCACGGAATGCAGCTGCTGGCCCGCCATCGCCGCCGCCGCGGTCACCGCCCTCGCGCTCTCCTCCGCCAGCGCGTCGCAGAACGCTCTGTGCGTGATGAAGCTGTCCCTCCTGCACGAGGCGCACGAACCAGCTCAGTTGATCATGCACATATGTGCGCGAGTAATTAATTGCTTATGCTTAACAGAGACGAGAAGAACGAACTAGCGTGCCTCGAGAAGAGGTTGCCGCAGTCGCATCGGTACTCGCGCGTGCCGCAGACCTTGGAGTGCGCCTTCCAGTCGGAGTGGACGGCGTAGCGCTTGGAGCACCGGTCGCACTTCCACTTCTTCTCGCCGTGCTTGCGGCTGAAGTGCTTCTTGATGCCGGTGAGGTCTCCGAGCGCGCGAGCCGGGTCGTGGTGCACGCATCCGGGCTCGGGGCACACGTAAACCTTCTTGCGCACCGCCTCCTTGGGGTTGCGCTGCTTGAGCTTCCACGGCAGGTTGTGGCCGCGCCGGTGCAGCTGCAGATTCTGGTCGCGCTGGAAGCCCTTGCCGCACACCTCGCACACGTACCGGTTCGTCGCCATCAGCGTGCGCGGCGACAGAGCGATCACCTCCGCATCGGGGTCTACCACGAAGTCATGAACGACCAGTGAATTTCCAGATCATGAAATCAATCGAGTAATTCAGCCATGCTGCTACAACCGATCGTTGGATCGATTAGGATTCAGACGAGTATAAATACCTGGATTCCCGGGGAGGCTGCGCTTCTTCTTGGCGGGCGGCGGGAGCGGGTATGACGAAACGCTGGCCAGGTCGCCGGAGGCGGAGGTCAGGTTCGACATGCTCTCGTCGGCGGCCAACTGCTGCTGCTGTTGAATTGCTGCCAGATCCTTGAGCATCATCTCTTCCTCTCTTGCTAGTTGCTACTGTGGGTGGATGACGATTGACGAACGGATCAGCTCGTGCTCATGCAGGAACAGGATATTGGAGCCAGCTTAAAATTGAACCGGAGGAAGGAGCAGCCAGGTCGTCAGATCTCGTGGGCGACCCGATCATGTGCAGTTGTGGTGGTATTTGCAGTGTTCAACTCAGATCAGCTACTGCGCCGGTCCTGCTCGATCCTGCAGCAGCAACAGCGGTGGTGGAGACACCTCCTTCTCCGTGAATCCTGACGATGCTCCCCGGAGCGTGTGTGGAGACGTCGCTCGGTCAGATTAAAAGCTGATCGAGCTTTGTGGGGTTTGAAGGAAGGAAGCTGGTAGCAGGAGGCGTTGATAATCTGCTAGGGTTGATTGGTAGCTGGTGAGCCTAGAGAGAGAGAGAGTCGTTGGAGGAGAAAGGTAGCGAGAGGAGAGAGACAAGGAATCAGGCTGCCCGTAGCCGCCGGAAGGGAACAGCAGGTAGGCCACACGGCGTGCGGGGCTTTCTGTCCTTTCCTCTGGTTCACTCTTCCTCTCTCTGCGATGCTGCTGCACTCGCCTCAACAAATCCCCTGCTGTTTACTGCTCTCTAATCCCATTCCATTGTGCCGCTCCGATCCATGAGATTAGAGAGCAGTACTCTCTCCGCTTTTTAATTAATATTGTCATTGACTTTTATATTTAATTTTAACTATTCATTTTATTCAAAATATTTTAATATAATATAATTTATTATTAGAGTTATTTGAATCACAACTTAAAATTTTACATATTTAAATAAATTTTTTAAATAAAACGAGTCAAAGTTAAATTTAAAAGTCAATGGCTACACGAAGAATAAAGATAGTACTGTACTATATCGTGCGGGTACGCGCGCCAACAGTTGTTCCAAGTCTCTGCAGCACTTCTCAAATATGTTTTAAATTTCCCCTCAAAAGCATATTACTGTACTATATAGAGTAATCCTAAGTCCCAAAATATTTAACTTTGATCATTTGTAACAGATAATTTATAATGTTTTATTGTATATAAATTACTCTCTCTGTCTCAGAATAAGTGTTTTTCTAAACTTTTAGGCATTAACATTTAATCATTCATCTTATTCATTTTTTTGTGAAAAAACATTTTATTTTATTCTCGACGTATTTCATTATTAGAAATACTTTAACTATGACTTGCTTATTTTATATCTTTAATATTCTTTAAATAAGACGAATGGTCTGCTATGACTAAACTTAGAAATGCTTATATTTTATGATAGAAGGGGTATTATAAGTTGTATATTACAAGTACTACTCCAAAAGAAATATAAAATTACTTGATTTTCTGAAGTTTTAACATGAGATGGCAAAGCTGAAACATTTGTGAATCTATTTTCTCACAAGAGGCAAGTAGCAGTAGTTTTTCATAGAAGCATGTTGGAATGGTAGAAGATCCGATGATGTTAAAACTTGATAAAAAAATTATCACTCGTTTCCCAATTTTTTTTATGGGAATGTTTTGCAATATGAGAATCAATCATGCGCATTTATTTTTCTTGTTACATTGATCATATCATGTACGTTGTATCATTCCTTCTATTGTTGTTGATGGTTGACAAAACCTTCTTTTACCATCTCATACATGATTTTTTTATCCTTATCATGTCTACATCACTTCTAATGTTTTATCTCAATTAATTCTTATTCTCGATGAAGTCATTTTTCAGTAAAAATTATGATCAATAAGAAGGTATTCCTTATAAAAATCCTAATGTATAACACCACTCGAAATGTGCTTCGTGTGACACCTCTTTTTCGAAAGTATCAACTGCCGATGACACCCCGGACCAGACAACATCAAAGACGCGAGAAACTCCTTTGCCCTGGATCGATCCTGATCGGTACAACTACTACGCATATGTACCTTTCAAAATAATTAACAGCTCCTTCCCTTCCGCCCTTGGGTTTGGTATCTCCTCGTCACAAACGTGGCACAATAGTATGTCTTTCAGGTAGGCCAAGAAAATCAGGGCACACAGCCTTCCCTGTCTTAAAAAGTGGAAAGGGGCCTAAGAAAAGTTTGGTATGATTTCCTTGTGAGGGAGTTGATGGGCTCTTCTTTCATTTATTTTCTATCTTTTTTTAGGCCTCTGTTTGTATCGTACACGCACGCGCGCGCACACATCTACAATCAGTGTTAAAAGTTTACGTCTTTGAAGAGATCACCGGAGTATGACATCGCGAGAAAGACATCTGCAATTTATTTTGGGACACAGTCCGGTGAGGATCCGAGAAATGGAACTCGGGTGGCTGCCTCCGCCGTTGGAGCTGCTAGCCACTCGGGCCAGTGCTCGGCCTCAATTACTATTGTTGCCAAGGAAGGAAAAGGTAGTGTGGGTGAGTGGTAGCAAATGGATCAGCTTTTTGCATTTACACAGATTTGATTGGTCCATTGAACGAAGAAGAATTCACATACTGCTGCTTGACCGTCCGATGCGAGATGAACAATGGCGATGGCTTGGTAGCAGGCGCCTGGCTGGCCGACAATAGAGATGGGTCAGCTAGCCGGAGAAGATTGGAGGAGGAAACAACACCGCACTTTGATTGATGCAAGCGCAAAGCTTCCAAATTAAAGCCTGGTCGATCTGGGACCGCTATACCAGCGAAAGAAAGACTCCGGTCGCTCGCTTTGCCCGAAACCACTGTCTGATGCCGTACGCGCAGTGGTGCCTTTCACCTCGACCAGGCCACGTACGTACTCCGTCCTGATCATCAGGACCAGCCTCGACGCGGAGCTCCGTCCTCCGTCGCCGTCCTATTCTATATCCGGTTCAGGTAACCGCCGCATGCATGCCCCGCAGCAAGGCCCAAAGCTTCGCGGCATCATGGCCTCAGGGGACGGGGACGCGCTCTTCGACTTCCGTGCTCCGTCGACCGTGTTGCACGCCGCGCGCGTCAACTCCGGCTCAGGGTATCGCAGGTCAGTAGGTTACAGAGAGGCCCAAAGCAAGTTGATCGCGCCTAATTAACAACGCAACTCCAGGATTTGCACAGAGGGAAAGACAACGCACTGCTGCCTCCGTTTTCAAAATATAAACATTTATAAGTTTAAATAAAGTCAATTTTTTTTAAGTTTTACTAATAATATCTAAAAGATTACAAAATTTCTAATGTAAAAATATAATTTTTTATAAAAATTTATTTCATGATAAATAAAAAAATAAAATTTTTATATAATAAAATATTATTAAATATAAGTGGTCAAAAATTAAAAATTTAACTTTAATGAACCTAAAAATACTTATATTTATATTTTAGAACGGAGTACGAGCACTCCGTAGAAAGAAACAGCGGCATGACCTCTCTGCTACAGTTCCAAGCACCCGTGGGTTTGGCTACCCTCTAGAGTCGCAACATCGATCTATATGGGTAGTATTCGTTAGAAACATACTCTCTTCGATTTGTAATTGAAGTCGTCGTTGACTTTTAAATTTAACTTTAAGTATTTTTTTTATTAAAAAATTTGATAAATTTTATATATTTTGATATAATTTGATTTATCACTAGAATTATTTAAATCACAACTTAAAGTATTACACATTTAAACAAAATTTTTAAATAAAATAAATAGTTAAAATTAAATTAAAAAATCAACGGTGATATCACAAGAACCGAGAGAGTAACAAGGTACACATAATTGAACAACCTTACGTTTTTTCCTTTGGACCCAAGCAAGGAAAAGGTACCCAGAGAATTCCTGCATGGTGCAAACGTACAAGTTACAACCCCAATGATTCATTCACACATCTGGTTTTTCCTCTTGCCAATTTGGTCCGGACTAGTAGTATACTAGCTAGAGTAGCACTGAGTAGACGATCCAAAAATGCGTTCATGTCGCACAGACACTTTTCTCGTAATCACCTGCATGGCGACAAGTAATTTGTCGGCATAAATTACTCCCACATCGGTTGGTAGATTGTCCTAAAACGCAATGGGTTTTGCATCAGCGTAGGTGTAGTGCATGGAACAAATGATGTGGACCATTTTAAAAAAAAAAACTGATGTGGACCATCTTGGTCCTAGGCTAACCAGCTAAACCACATCCTTCACCGTTTCTGTTGTGTTGTGTTCTTGTCCAGTAGTCTATGACATTACATACGCGGCTGGAGTGTATCCGTTCACTTCATCGCTACTGTGTACGCAGTACATAGAGTATATTACTCCTTCCGTCTCAAAATAAGTTTTTTAAATTTTTAAACTTCTTTCTTTGATCATTTGTTTTATTAAAAAAATATGAAAAAGCTATTTATTTTATTAAAAATGATTTATTATTAGAAGTTGACTTTTTTTTTGCATTCTCATAAAAAAATTTAATAAAACAAATGGTCAAACGACAATTTTAAAAAGTCAAAAACGTCGCTTATTTTGACATAGAGGGAGTATTTAACACAAAGCTACTAGGTTAATTTTATCAGATTTGGAGCCATTGTTGGTAGTCTTTCATTTCTAGTGGTTGGAATTCCATCATCAGTCCACAAGAGGTTGAAGGAGATACTACTATCCGGTGAATGGCTGCTCTGCATAAGAGATCAACGGAAGTCCGCCAAAGATGAAAGTCCAAAGAATAATGTCAGATCAAAATGACAGTTGGCGTGATACAAATAGATGAGGTCACTGCACTCCATCCCTCTGCTTTTGTTTTGTAGTACTCCGTAATACGTTGTTGTCAACATTATATAAGAGTCATTTTAAAAGAGGCCTACTAAGGTAGACTATCTCCCATTTTTTCACCTACTAGAGGTGAAACATCCTGAGCTGTCAATTTTTAGGAAGGAAAAAAATAGAATAGTAATTGTAATACCGACGGCAGTTGGAAACATACCATATCTCACGCCCGTATCACTTTTTTTCACTTTTTTTCCTTGTACAGGCGAGACTTTTCATAACATGTTTTTAAAACTTTTCAAATATATCAAATGCATTTATTTCTAAAACTGAAGAATTTAGTTTACTTACTGTCGCATGGATCCCTTTTTTATAACTTGTTGATTTTCTTCCAATTTAAAATTTATAATAATTATTAATTATTTTAGTGCTTTTACCTTTTAAAATGTAAAAAACTATTTTCTTCTCGAGATCCGTGTAAATAGACGGCTCACGTTCATTTAGGTCTACCGTAGAATTTGCCTTTTAAAATAGACCGAGTAATAGGTAAAAACTATTTTAGTTCTTTCACCTCTTAATAGGTAAAACATGAATTCGATCTTAACCGTTGATTATATAAGAAAACATGCCTCTGATTACCGTCACCTACTAAAACTCACTAATAACTTTTCAAATTAAATTATTCAGTAATTAATAAATATTAAAAAGCTTTTACCTCTTAAAAGGTAAAAAAATAATTTAAGCCTCGAGATCTATGTAATTGAATGTTTCATATTCACTTGAGTCTATTTTAAAATTTGTCTTATATAAAGGGACAAAGACTGCTCAATGGGCTACAAATCTAAGGAGGTGTTTGGTTCGTATAATTGTAATGTAATTCAATTACAAAGTTATTTGACTACGTTAGAATCCGTTTGTTTGACCTCCCACCTAATCGGATACTCTCTCTATTCTTTAATTAATATCGCCGTTAACTTTTAAATTCAATTTTAATCATTCATCTTATTCAAAAAAATTTGATAAATTTCATATAATTTGATTTATCATTAGAGTTATTTGAATCACAATTTAAAATTTTACACATTTAAACAATTTTTTAAATAAAACGAACAGTCAAAGTTGAATTTAAAAGTCAACCATAACATCAGTTAAGAAGTATTACCGTAATCCGATACCATCCTATACAAATTTGATACACCTCTCCGTCCACTGTAATGAATCGATTCCGGACAGGCACGCTCCTCGCCTTCAACCTGTTGGCGCCAACCTTCACGAACCACGGCGCGTGCGACGCGACGACATCGCTCCTCACGCGCGGCCTGCTCGCGGTGCTGGCCCTGTCGTGCGCGCTCGCGTCGTTCACCGACTCCGTGAAGGCCCCCGACGGCCGCGTGTACTACGGCGTCGCTGCGCCGCGGGGGCTCTGGAGCTTCTCGTCCATGTCCTCCACCGGCAGCGGCGACGCGCCAATGTGCGGTGGTCCTCGCCGGCGGCGGCGGCGCGCCCTCCACCAGGCCATGCGCATCCGACGGCCCCGCCCACATCCCTGGCCGGTGCCGCGCTAGGACCCCGCCCTTAGCCGCTTCTAGCGCAACCGATTTCCCCGCCGATCTCCCAGGCCGGCGCCGTGTCAAGCGCGCCACACCAGGGCCCCGCCCGCTGTCTCCTCCCTCACCATCAAGGCGGCGGCGCAGTGAGGCAAAGGCAGCCGCCGGCAGCTGTGCTACCAAGAAAACAAGTGGACGACCGACGAGCGGGAGAGAGAGAGAGAGAGAGGCGACTCAGGCGAAGGAGGCAGAAGACATGGGTGTGGGTGCGGCCGACCAAAGCATGATGACAGGTATGGAAGACGACAGGGTGAGTGATTCGATTCCGTTACAGATACTGAAACAAATAAAATCTGTTTTAATCCATTCCATCCATAATACCAGTGTATTATGTATACTATTACGATTACGTTACGAAATTCGAACCAAACACCACCTAATAGTCTTACTATTTGACCAAGGAAGGACCATGCATGGTAGCTCTCAGGGCTTATAAACTTAATATCATTTCAATAAAAAAAAGTCGTAAAGTGCCATATGCATATTAATTAAATTATACCCAATAAATATTTCTCATTTTTATGCCACTGGTCTACTTTGACAACTTTGTTGCTTTTCTTCCTTTTGTTATTTTAAAATATATTCACCTTTTTTAAAAAATACTATAACATAACTGTTTGTGTACCTATTTCTATTAATCTTTTTCTCATTCATTTAGAAAATTAAATTTTCAATATAGTTTTATAACTTTTCTGTTTGTACAATTACAAAGCAATTTTACCCACGGTGTACTTTAAAATTTGGGTTGTTTGGATCTTTGGAATTGAATTCATTCTAATAATTGCATGTTAGGCATAGATTAATTAAGTTAATCTAGTTGCATATAGAATATATTTGTATATTTATTATTAGACATACAAAGGACATATTTATATGTTGTATTTCTATTATAGAGAAAGTGAATTGAAAAGTGTGCTATAAGTTAGTGAATAGAATTATAACATAATAATTTATAGAATCTATTTCTATCTTCTACTTTATGAATTACTCTATGAATTAAAAATAGATTTATTTATGAGCTTGAAAAGTTGTAGAATATCAAATTTCAAATCAAATAAGTTAACTCGTTATGTAGATTTCAATTCCTCTGAAGTCCAACCGGCCCTTATTGTATTTTACCGGCATGCAAGGGCTGATATAAAAGGGCCGAAGTGTGCATTTTCATGGGCTGATTAATCCATTTGCGAGAGCGGTGCAGCTGGGATCCAGTATTCCAGGGTGAATGATGGGGCGGTCTGTTTCGTCCGTCAGGGCGGTGTAGTTGGGATCCAGTTTGGTCTAATTTCGTCCACGCACATACGCAGATTAGGCCCGTAAAAAAATGGAAGCCCAGCTGCAGGTTGGCGCCAACGACGGATGGAGCCCGCTGTCCTGATCTTCTCTCATCTCTAATCCTGCACGAGCCGTTTCTTCAGCGTGAAAAAAATGACCCTAGAATTTATGGCCTCTTTAAAGTTATTTTATTTATACTTGCTATATGAATGAACTTATACTTTCATATGGACGGAGCATATCGTACTGTATAACTAAAGAACGCATTAGAAGATAATAAAAAAAATAAAACTAACGTCTCATCCCCTCCGCGAGGGGCGACATTTTTGCAGTTTGCTGCGCGAGTGGACGAAACGGCAATTTTCCGTTATTCTGACCATGGACACCTTAAAATTTACATAATTGGAGGAAGAAGAGTTCGTATACGCTTTGTATTTGAATAGCCTAGTCTACGAAAGACTCGAAGGTTAATATGGTTCGCACCGCCGAGAAGGTTAATCTAGTTCACACCGTCGAGAGACGTAATACCTTACGTTTAGGGGCGAGAGATCAAATCGTATGAACTTAATAACACGAGTAAAATGTGGGAGAGCTTTGGCTCGATTAAGATTCCCAGCATACGTGGGTGGATATGGTTACAGTGCAATACAACTTAGCTAATTTAACTTATCGTTATACTAGCTCTCTGGTGCCCGGGCAATCCAAGATTACATGACCAAACCATGGTTACTTAGCTGAACTAAAGTTGCGTGGCTTGCTGCGTATAGAATTGGATGACCCCGCAACAGGTGAGGCCACGGTTGGTATGTTTTTCTGACGCTCGCTGCCGCTTGAGCAGACAGTCGGCGTCCTCCGTTCGTCCTGTTGTCCATCGCGGGGGACAAAGTCGCTTGGCTTTACCGTTCAGCGGGCAACTTTACCTCCCGTCGGATTGCTTTACATGCTTTTGAAATGATTTGCTGCTCTGATCTGGCTGCTTTACCGTTTTGAACTGTTGTACGTTGTTAAAAATCTCTGTGCCTGTCAAGCGTGGCCATTGGAGCGGTGGCCGGCCCACGGGCGGGCGGCTAGACTTTGTCATCATCTAATCTCATCTTTCGGAAGTCGAGACGATGTTAACGGTTCCGATGTAAGTGCTAAAAATGGTCGGCATCAGTTTCCCGACACTGAGACCGGGCTGTTGATTTTTATTTGCCCTAAGTCCTTTGTGAGCCGTAAATAGGCGTGGATCGTAGTCTGCGAGTGGCCCAAATCAGTTACTAGGACGACAGAGGAAGCAGAGGAAGATGGGCACGTAATACTTCACGTAGTGACCACGTCACCCGGGCAAGGGCATGGATTGCGGCGCACAGAAATCAGTGGGCGAACGCCGAGAACCTCTCTCATCCTCGTCAGAACAAGGGCATCGCCGCATCAGCACTCAGCAGACTCGGATCTCGCAACCTTAGCTCTGCACACTCTCCGCTGGATGCTTCTACTGTTTAATTATACTAATCTCGCCCCTTGCATGTGTCACTGTACTAGTTAATTACGACTTGGGGATCCACGTCAACTGTCACGTACCGCCACAGGACTAACTAATAAATTATCAAATTATTGTTGTTCGAACGGTAATTTAATTTATTATTACTCTCTCTGTTATTAAATTGATATCGTCGTTGATTTTTAATTTCAATTTTAACTATTCGTTTTATTTTAAAAAAATTGATGATATATATATATATATATAATTTGATTAATCATTAGAGTTATTTGAATCAAAATTTAAAATTTTACATATTTAAACTAATTTTTTTAATAAAACAAAAAATCAAAATTGATATTAAAAATCAACGGGGACATCAATTTAAAAAACAGAGTGAGTAAGCTGTAAATAACAACTAAATTTAAAATTAGGGAGGTTTAGGAGAATTACTGAATTACTGCACCTTCACGGGCGCGCTACATGCCAAACAAGCAATCAGCCGGGGGAAATTTAAGCAAACTCGTGCTCGCTGACAGGGGTGACGTGTCCGGCGAGCTCCGACGCAGCGGACAGCCCAATTATACGGGCGACTAAAAGACTGGCCCATCGATGTACGGGGGCACGGGCTCCCGCTGAGTGTTTCCCACACTACCCCTTGGATCGCTCGATGGTTTTGTTCGGGCGGAGTGCCGACTGCAGAGTGCCTCTGCAAGTCTGCGTGCCCAGCGCGCACACACACACCCCCTCCGCCGCCGGGAAACCGGCCGGAGATCCGCCGCATCGATCTCATCTTCCGCTTCGCTTCTACGCCTTGCAACCGATAATTCAGCAGCCAGCAAGCGTGAACACGACGTACGACTTCTTCTTCGCCGTGGAAAAATAGACGGTCCAGATCGGCCGCGGGAAGAAAAGGAACCTGCTGATCGGGCTAGAGTAGAAGAGGCATGCGCCATCACGGATCACTTGCGAGAGAAGAACCCACCAATCGGGGGCGCAGGGTTCCCCTGACTATCGTCACGTTCGCTGCCGTGTGGGGCGCACTCCCTCGCGGCTCACGCGGCAGTGAACTTCGTCCCTCTGACGATCGTCAAAGGATCCACTTCCAATCTGGGGAGGAGGAGTAAAGCGGCCATTAGGATTGCGATTAAGTTCGCGGTGACGTCTCCTCCCTCCATTATATACCCACCCAGAGGAGCTAGAAGCTACTCCGTATTTTAATATGTTATCTTCGAAGCATAAAATAATCGGCTTCCAAGTAGGATCGTCATACGGCAATCATGCGTGCTTGCTGCTTGATTAGATACATACAGTACATACATGCACTAATTATTAACGGGCTTTAGCTGAGCACCACCATGGATCATATCCCAGGACAAAACAGAAGCGAGGAAGAAGATGGAGAGTGGGAGTGGCTGCTGGAAGAGAGGAATGGAAAGTAAGTGTTATTACTCCTAAGTAATATGTAATCACATTTAGGTCCGGCTGTTTGTCACAGATTGATTGAAACCCCTTGTTTCTGTTCACCCTTACAAACGACATCATCATCTTGTCACCCATCCTTCTTGCGGTGGTGGAGTGGACTAGTGCTGTAGAAAGAAAGTTTGCGTCCTGCACCCTGAAGCCTCCCCGAATTGCGGATGCAAGGAAGCGAGCGCGCAAGCCGCAAGGCCCCTGGTTGTGGATGGAAATGGAGCGGGAACGTGTGGCGAAGACCTCCTCCCGCGTGTGGAGGCGGGAGACGACGACAGACGAAGCGTGTTCGATTAGGCGCTGCCGCAGAGCGCGCCCACCTCCCTGAGCCGCGGCTCGAGCCGCCCGCTGAGGTGGAGCCCCATGAGGACCTCGAGCCCTCCGACGGGCGCGCCGCCGACGAAGAGCGCCGGGACGGCGCCGTGCCCTGACGCCTCGGCCGCCGCGGCCAGCTCCTCGGCGGCGCCGGCGTCGAGCTCGATGACGGTGGCGTGCGCGCCCACGGCGGCCAGGAGCCGCTTCATCACGTGCGCCATGTAGCAGCCCCGCCGCGCGAAGATCACCACCGGGCTCTCGCGGATCAGCCGCCCCACGCGCTCCGCCGGCGACTCCTCCTCCCCCGCTGGGTCGATGGTCAGCCCGCGCCGGATGCCCACCGCCTGCATCCTCCTAAACTATGCGAGCGCGTGAGAATTACTATCAGACGATGCCTCCAGTCTCCTACGATCAGCTCGATCGACGCGTCGCCGAGCTCGAGATCCGGAGAAGAGCGAGCTAGGAGTACTCTACTTGCTAGGCGGGGAGAGGGGGGGTGGGGGTGCAGGCTCGTATATGTACTCGGCCGGGTGCGCGCCGTGCGGCACACCACATGGGGATGTGATGTCAGGGGACCCGTGACGGGAGCGGCTAGCGCTGTGGCCGGAGGTTGCGTCACGTGGACGAGCGGGAACGAAGGCTATTAATTCAGCGCAGTGCCACGGAGCGTTGCGGTGAATGGCGACGACGCGAATTATTGTCACGAAAAGGAAATTGATTTTTCGGTGCGGTCGTGTGCGCGAGCGGTATGAGGGCATGGGCCGTCGCCCACCGGCGTCGGAGCGGAAGAAAGATTCCGCCCATCGGAACCCGGGCGTACGATTGTTCTCCGGCGGAAGCAGTGGCCGGTGGCTGGTGCGCAGTACAAGATCGAAGGGGAGGCAGTAGCACTACTATAGGACATGGCGTACCAACTGGGCTTCGTCAAACAAGAAGCGTGCTACTACTACACCGTACTACAGGACGCTACTAGTACCAAGTCAAGTGACCTTCGATGGAGGAGCTCGAGGAAAGGGGGCGCCCAGGCCCAGCGTGCGTCAGCCGTCGGCACGACGAGAGATCGATGCCAGGGCGGTGACGCCAGCACTAGCATAGCACGTGTGCGCAATCGCCGCCGTTCGTCTCGGGCGTACTCGGACGCCGAGGAGAGGAGAGGCGCGCGCCCAACGCACGTCGGCCAGGTCACGGAATCAGGGCGGGCGCGACACGTGGCGCGGCGCGCCGCCGTTGACGTCGCTGTTCTCCGGCGCGCGCGGGGGGGCGTCCAAACCCGTTTCCCTCCGGCTGCTGGGTGCGCCACACGTATCAGCGCGTGCCGCCACCACTGTGACGGATCGATCTTGTCCTGGGCCTCCTGGCTGGACGGCCGGATGCGCCCGCGTCGGCGTCGTATCCAGCCGCTTCCGCCTGCCCGGATCTCTGGTGGCGTCGACCGGTGGCACGTCGCCGTCACCGCTGCTGACGCCACGAGAGACTGCGTGCGTGATGAACCGGCGGGGCCGTGACGACGCGCACACAGTATCTGCACAGGGCACACGACACGCACGTACGTAGGGGACGGAGCGCGTGCATTTCCTGACCTTTGTTTTTCTCCAAAAGATCTCGTGGCCTTTTCTCAAGTTCCCTAGGACAATTGTAGAATATATGGAGAGATACGATTCTTTTGACGAAGCTTGTTTGGTTCATTTTATTACAAATCCGTATGATTTCCTGGATCGAATCTTCCAAGCAAGTCATACAAAACTAGAGGCTACCTGCTCTACCTCCTCCTCCTCGTCCTCGATCAATGGCGTGCAGTTGAACTGTTGAAGCAAAGGTCAGCAGTAGCTGCAGAACCAGCGGTCCAGCCAGCGCTTGGTTCGAGCGAGAGGCCACAGCGCGAGCGCGCGGCCTTGCGGGCGAGCATCGGGATGGATGCTGGCCACGTCACCAGGAGACTTTTCTTACTCCCTCCAGATCATAAGAAATTCATTTATGACAATATTTTAGTTAAATATTGGAATATAAATAATTAATAACTTTTAATATATTAAATTTAGAATTATGAAAATTATATAATTAGATTCGTCTTACAAAGTTCTTTCATAAAAATACAAATATGTTATTTTTTAATAAATATTTTTATTAAAAATAAAAGTCAAAGTTATGCTTTAAAGACCGTGGTGTTATCTATGATGACCTTCTTTCGACCGGAGAGAGTACTCCTATTCGATTATCAAAATATGCACATATTAATCTCTTGCGCAGGGAGGATTGAGATTCACTAACTTTGTGACTTCGAAGTCAAACTGACGGACATTTGATCAAAGTGACTTCGAAATCATGGAAACAAGGGATGGATTCGCGCGCAATCGCAGGGCAGCAGATAAGCTCACTGCACCACACCAGGCTGCCGTACGTAAATCTTCGTGGCCGGTGGAGGCTGTCCTCTCGTTCCATTTGTACTTCAAGAAACGTATAATTTCTTCATATGCACGTCAAATTTAATTTTGTGTCATCATAGTTCATTTGTTCAAACTATGATCAAAGAGGCACTGTGCCCTCAATCGCACCCCTGTTCACATGAAATTAAGGCACTGTAGGTGCAAAATCCTTATCTGCATTTTCTTTTCTTTATTTGCCATTTAAATTTTACTCTTCCTTTATTTGCCATCACACTTGCATTTTTCTTTCTCCTTTTTATTATAAAAGATTGATTGCGTGTCTACCCTATTGAAAAAAACCTATGTTGCCCTCGAAATAAGGCAAAATAAAACTTGACCATCTTCCCTTAAAACTAGTACAGAGCACCAAACAAACTCCAGTTGAAAATAATTTACTTGAGAATAGAAGTTAATTTGAACAGCTTAACTAAGAATGCCATCCTATTATTATTAAATATTTAAAAGCAGGAAGGAGTGGTTTGCAAGCAAATATCGTCACGGCTGACATATACTACAGCTTTTGATCTCCCAAAGTTCCTTTTCCCAGCCACTAACAACACTCATCTTTCCCCCATCTCTTCTGCTGATGAATTTGCTAAGCTGCTTGCGCATGCAAGCACAAACTCTTATAAAGATAAAAGGATATCGTTGTGATGAGGAGCGAGCATTTGATTGCGCCGGAACTAAAGCAAGCGTACGCGCGTCGCCGTTCACAGCTCGCTCCACCGCCGGAGTGGAGTGGAAGGTCGTGGCGGAAGTGGCCCATCTGGTTACGCATTGCCACCACCACCGCCGTGCACGCGCCGGTCGATCGAAGCTAATGGCCGTAGTTTTCTTATCCGGGGTGCCGGGGCCGGCCGGCCGGCCGGCGACGATCGATATTGGTGGGAAAGTCGCCTTTCTTTATTTGCTACTGCTAGTCCTGATTTTGCAGCACTAACTGGTGATCGCGCCCAGCATGTGGATGGCTGCAGTGGTGCTCACCGCCGTGCCATCATCGTCATGAGGATTGCATGCCTCATGTTCCCTGCAGACTCTCTGCTGCTAGGGGTGCTAGCCACGACCATTGGGTGGACGGAATGAGTGGATGCCTGGTCCTGAGAATCCATGAATCTTCCAACGAATCTCCCCTGGAACATTACCTCCGCAGGTCAAACCTCTCTCTCTCTCTCTCTCTCTCTGTGGCGGTGGCGACAGCTCCGCAATCGGTTGAGATCCAGCATTCGTTCGGAAAAGGACGCACGCACAGATAGGTGAGAGGCGAGTAGAGAAAAGTTGAACAAGATCTAGGTAGAGCCCATTATCAGGCCTAGGTGAGAGAAATATATTAGGCCCACATGCAAGGTCCAGTCCTTCCACGGAGGGAACAACTCTCTCCGCAGACTGTTAAACTTGTCATTTGGTGTGTGCTTGTAATAACGGTCGTAATCTTTTCGGAGACGGGTTTCTAGCTAATTCCATTTGACTTGTATTTGCTACTTAGGCGTTAGCTCCACACAATACAAAGACAAAGCGAAGCGAGTTGTAGTGTCGCTAAGCATAGCCGATACAACCTCTCGAGAGAGTACAACTGTCATGCGCTTAATTGGATAAACGAATGAATATGCCATCGAAAATAGAGTTATTGCGCTAGCTGCTAAAGGCACGGGCGCAGCTGATCGCCATCACCCTGCAGTAATATGATTGAAGCCCCGTCATCAGATCATCAGCACGCGTCATCTTCCTCTCGCCGTCGCCGATTGGCAATGGCATCGATGCACGCAAGTCCAGGCGACAGATCACACGATGAGAGCAAAGTACATCGCATCATCCAAGTCTATCAAGTTTACATAGAAACGGGACCGCGATTCCCGACTTTCAGGTGAAGGCACACGATCTCAACTCGCATGCATAATAGGTCCGCATGCAGGGTCCAGTCCTCTGTGCATTGAACAATGCATGATTGGTAGGGAATAAGGTCAGGCGACAGATTGTAAGAAAAGAGCTAGTAGTACATAGCATCATCCGAGTCCTAACTTGCAATTATGCATAGGGCCCTCTCTAACTACTGACCAGTTAGCCTGACGGCCGTGAGCTACCGCCATGGCAACAAGAAGAAACGTAATAAGCATATAATCATCATTCAAATACCTTCAGAAATGTATTCACAAAAAAGCTCTGAAAATCTGGGCGTGACAGAATTTCAATTGTCAATTTGTGTTTAACTGCCCACAAGGACTTCTTGAGGTCCTCATCTCGGACAAGGTGGGAGTATATCGTAAAGCCGTGGGTACCAGTGGCCACCGGTTTGGTTTGTTTTTTCGAAAACCACTACAGTAAACTGTAAAATCTTTATAAATGCAAAAAAAAAAATAGAGTGAAACCATACAGATTTTTCAGTTTACCAAGTGGTTTTTTCAGTTCTTGAATTTTGAACCGATTTTGGATTTGCAATTTTTTTAAAATTTTTAAATTTTCTTAAAAAATTTAAAACAAAAACCGATCATCTGATGAAACTAGACTAGCCGCTTTTCACGGAAAAAAAACTGCGAAAACCATGAAACTAGACTAGGCAGCTTTTCACGAAAAAAACTTTGAAAACCAGCCAATTTTGAACAGTTTTCGTTAACCCCTGTTGTCAGGAGATCTCCACCCGTTGAGCAATGCTAACATAACGCTCGACTTGCGGGTCAAGATCGACAGATTTTGTGATTAAGATCGAGAGCGCGAAAGGCGTAAATTTAATCTCAATAGGGATTGACACAAGGAGTTAGACTGGTTTAGACCTCTCAGAGGATAACAGTCCTATGTTCAGTGTGAGTGTCTTCTGTGTTTCTGGTGTTGGTCGGATTTCCTGTCCAGTTGAACGGGTTACATATTTTTAGAAGAGGGATGCCCTCCTAAGGTAATTACAGTTAATGGCTTCATAATACCGGTAACGTCTACCCATAATTACAAAGTCGTGCACGTTGGAGGCAACAGCTCCTTTACAGATATTAACCGTCTAGATCTTAACTCGGTGTTAAATACTACGTCGTGGGATCGTGGGTAGCAGTTCCTGTGACGGTTGTGGCTAGCTGGGCCGTGGTCCATCTTCGTCTTGGAGAAACTTGGTTTCAGTCTAGTACCTGTTCAGGGGATGTGGCTTCTCTCCTCCTAATTTCTCCTCCCATGCATCCTCCCACCATGTGTCAATATGTAATTGGTTTTCCTTCTCTGATTGGACCCAGCGAAACTGATTAGGATCCTTTTAATTTTCGTTTCTGATGCTTGTGTCGAATGATTTTTGCAGGTCGACAGGAGCTGGTGCATGTGAGAAAGGTATTACCGCATTTCTGCCTCACCCGTTCTCCCTTAGATGCTGCATTTTGCATTAGCCAATAGCCATTGCGGCATCTGTGCTTGCCCGCATGCAGGCATGAAGTTGTGCTCGTGATTGCCGGTATGTGTTTCGTCCACCAGATCGTTGGTTGCGGCGGAGAGCACGAGCAGCAGCTGAGCAGGCTGGGATCGCGGCCTCCGTTCTGCGATCACAAGTGCGGCAGCTGCACACCTGGCAGGTGCGCGCCGCGGAGGGGCAATAGGCAGGGTCCGCCCGCAGTGCGCCAACTACGAGCCCGTCGGGTGGAAGTGCAAGTGTGTGCGGCGCCGCCGTCCTCGATCCATGACGAACAGCTCCGCAGCATTCCGCCCTTCCCTTTTCTGGGTCACTGGCTGTCCAGATAAAGTTTGCGGTCACTGCTGATGCACTGCAAGTACTCGCTCCATTTCTAAATTGTAGTCGCCGTTGATTTTTAATATTAATTTTGACTATTTATTTTATTCAAAAAAAATTGATAAAAATTATATGTTTTGTTATAATTTGATTAATCATTAGACTTATTTGATAACAACTTAAAATTTTACGTATTTGAACTAATTTTTTGAATAACATGAAAAGTCAAAGTTGAGATTAAAAGTCAACGACGACATCGATTTAAGAACGGAGAGAGTACATTTCAAGTTTAGCGGTAAGATGTTTTGGTAACTGATTTTATTTTATTTTTGTCCTGTTTGAGTTTGTGAAAACAAGTTCTTTAGCAACATCTTACCGAAACACTAGTTTAGCTTGGAGTAGCAATTGTTCTGGCCTAATAGAAAATGAGTTAAGTATAGCCGAACTTGAAGTTTACTAAGGCCTCCTTTGAAACGTAGAAATTTCACAGAAATCAATTCAATTTTATAGAAAAAACGTAAGAAAGACGGAAAAAAATTCTCGCATTCCAAAGAAGGCCTAAGAGGTCTCTTGGCCCAAGTAACGATGAGCCCATGATTCACAGCCTACAAGGCCCATTTTGCGAAACGTTTTGTTTTAAAACTGACAATGCTATGTAGCATCGGATCTTAATATTAACTATTAGTGCTGATATGATATTAATCACCTATGTTACTATATAAACTAATACTATTAAGGTTCGGTGCCACGTAGTACCGGTATCACATAATTTTTTTCCTGTGATGGATTAAAGTATTTTTCCTCCAAAACTAGCACTCCTTATGCCTTCTTTGGAACAAAGGAAAAATTTCTATTTCCTATTTTTTCTTGTAAAATTGAACTGATTCCTGTGAAATTCCTACGCTCCAAAGATGCCTCAAATTTATCAAAGGGTGACACATAACAAAATTTGAAAGGCTAATGGTGATCTCTAAGGTGTTGTTTGGCAAATTGGAAATGAGTGGGTTTAGGATTGGAAAATAAATGAATAGATAGAATTTAATTGGATGGAAGAATGAATGATCTAGATTTCTCTTCCTTTCCCAGATCTCAATCCCACCTAATTTTCAATAGTTAGACGCCAGCTAAAGTTATCCAGATAAAAAAATTGAGCAAAATACCCTTTTATTGCCGATGTAATGAGTGTGAATGGTATTTTCTTTTTCTTTTTTTTTTGAGAAATAATTTGATACTTTTTGACATGTGAAGATATTAACAAATTTATCGAAAATCATGTTCATTTCTTTTATCTGTATAAAAAAATGTCGCGCGAGAAAGGAAAACAGACAACGGCGGATTTAACGGGCGCGGAGGGGCTTGACCCCCCCCCCTCCCCCTCCTCATGTCCTGATTTCCACTGACATTTGAAGGGAAGAGGGGGAAATAAGAAAATGAAAGGGAGGGGAGGCTGGAGAAGAAGGAAGAGGAAATTCCTTATTCGCTATCAAAAATTTTACTTTCCCCTATTTGGCATTGAAAATTTACTTTTTCCTTATCTACCATTAGTTTTAATTTTGCTTCACTTTTATGTCATGATCACCATTTGCTCCTAGTCAAAAGTGCATTTCTGGCTTGGATTTAAAAAATCTATTAGACATATTATTTATGCATTGCATGAATTTACATTTTCTGTAGGTTCATGATTAAAAAATTGTAAATATTGGTCTAAAATACTCTATTTTCTGAAATAACTAACTGCATTGAGTATTTTAATTATAATTTATATTTTTTAATCATAAACATATAAAAAATATAAATTCCCTTTTTGTATAAGTTATATGTCTATAATTTTTTTAAATCCAATTTATATATTCATTTTTAGCTAGAAGCAAATGATAATTATGGTAGAAAAGGGAAGCAAAATTAAATCTAATGCTAGATAAGGGAAAAGTAAATTTTCAATGTCAAATAGGAGAAAAGTAAAAAATTTTGATGGTGAATAAGGAATTTACTCAAAAGGAGAAGAGCCCTCATCATCGTTGAAGCTGGCTCCGCCACTAAAAAACAGATTAACATTAGCTTCAAAGCTTGAATCAGGCTACATTGGTCCTCTACCACAAGACAAAATAGTACACGTATCCTTTTAGAACGCTTACGGCTCGTTCAGTTGTGAGATATTAGAGGGAGATTGTGAGGGATTGATTCTATTACTCTAGGTGTGGATTTAATTCCACTTATTTCTTTCCAATCCTCCTGATGCCTTATTGAGCTCAAATCCAAGATGCAAGTTGGGAGAGCTTGAATTCAAAACCCTACCTGCTCCTGTGAATTTGTTGGCATGTATGACAGTGAGTACCAAATGGGATAAAGCTGATCGCATGTTTCAGATCTCGAGATTCTCTTTTCTGGATGCAAATGGCAAGAACACATTCTTTTCTCTTTTAACCTTTCTTGCTTGCTGCCTTCTCTTTTGAACAGACCCGTTCGTTATTTATTATCGTGCACAAACTGAACCTTGTCAGCTCATACTGTACCAACGTAGGAGTACCCATTTGCTGGAGCATTTTTTCAAACGACGTCAATTTCGAACGAGTTTGAACTGATGATCTGATGTGCACGTGCAAACAGTACTGCTGTGATGGGGAGCAAACATGCACACACTAGTTAATGTTTGCCCGTTCAAACCGGTCAGAGATGGAGCATCATTAAATTAGGATACGCTGGATTCAAGATGATGGGCCCATCATCCTCAAATGACGCCGGCAGAGTGTTGCAGGCAGCGGGATGATCATTGCGGATCAGGCTATGGGACAAGCTAGGGTAGCAAGTCAGTTTGCAGTAAAGACTTGTGTGTGGGTCTGTTTGGAAGAACATGGGGTGTGTTTGGACACCCGGTCCAGTCGCGGCCAGGCTGGTGGCGTGCAAGGATAACGTGATTGGATTGCTGGTCGGACGCCACGGCCTGGCTCGCGCCATGCAACGGACAGACCCGAGACTCGAGCCTGACTCTTGGGAAACGCAGATGAGATCCGCTTCGAAGCCAGGCTCTTCGGATGAAAAACGATTTTAGTTTATGATAGAATAAATAAATAAATAAATAATTTTAAAATATATTAAGTACATATTAAAATAGATTAAAATTTATAAAGTCAAAATAATGATTATTATAGTGTAGTTATACAAGTTAAATATTAAAATAATTTTTTTACTTTTATCTCGTACCATCTAAACTATCTTCTCTTTTCAGTCTGTCTGTTTATATACGACTAACCCAAACAGACTATCATGTCGTACACTATGAAGCAACGAAACGGACCCCACGGCGCTTCTGGTCCTGCACACAGAGCCGGGAATTCGTGGGCAAAGTCTGAATCCTGATCCGTGCCGTTTTCTGTGCGGGGTAGGAGTACTCATAAGCAAGAAATCTCTTCAAGAAATTTGAAGTACTCTTTTCGTCTTAAATTATAAGTCATTTTAAGCTATCAAATTTTTCTAAATTATAAGTCATTTTTACTTTCCAATTCAATTTCTCTCTTTTTAATACTTTTCTATCTTTATTTCTTTTTTTCTCATTTTCAACGTATCTCATATTTTTCACTCTTTTTAATTTTTCATTATCTTTATTACTTAAACAAGCGTACACTACGAAGCAACCAAACGGACCCCACGGCGCTTCTGGTCCTGCACACAAAGCCGGGAATTCGTGGGCAAAGTCTGAATCCTGATCCGTGCCGTTTTCTCCGCGGGGTAGGAGTACTCATAAGCAAGAAATTTGAAGTACTTCTTCCGTCTTAAATTATAAATCATTCTAAGCTATCAAGTTTTTTTAAATTATAAGTCATTTTTACTTTTGAATTCACTTTCTCTTTTTTTTAATACTTTTCTATCTCTATCTCTCTTTTTCTTATTTTCAACCTATCTCATATTTTTCACTCTCTTTAATTTCCATGATCAGATCTAAAACGAACTATAAATTGAAAAGAAAGGAATATTAACATACTAGTACTAGTATAATTTGATACTCCTAGTATCTACGGAGTATCAGTGAGCAAAACAGTTTTCAATTTCATTTGACCCTATTTGAAACGCAAGGATCTCACAAGAAAAAAAACATAGTAAGAAATGAAATGAATCATGCGTTCCACCTTAATATTTTTTTTAAACCTTATGTGGAACGTAAAATTTTCACATGAATTATATAGAAATTCAGTACTGCTCTAGTACTTATTTTATTTTTACAGTGAAAATATAGAAAACAGAAAAATAGTAAGCTCCCACGAGTACTCGGAATTCTATGGTTGGCAGCAAAGGTCACCTACTCTGATTATTCTCCGTTTATATGCAAAGGGCAAACCCACACTTTAGTCCCAATCAATCAACCTCAAATCCTATACGTTCCCTGCACAACGACCCACTTCACTTGACAGGCACGGACAGACAGTCAAGCATGCCATCAAGGCCATCACCTCCCATGACGTGTACTACAAACAAAACCAGAGACGAGAAAGAAATCATTTGACCCACCCGTTCGCTGGTCCAACCAAAAACCCTCTCTCTAGTCCCAAACTTCACTTCTGCAACCGCGCAAAACGCCCCAGTAAAGTGGTCGGCGTCACCGCAGTCCTGTGAGTCTGTGACCCGTGGACCGCGAATCCAGCCATCTTTTCCCTCTCCCCTAAACACTCGCAGTCGCGCAGGGCTTTCCCAAGGACCGAAGGAGAAAAAAAGACACCGGCCAGCAGAGTGAGGCAGTGAGCACGTAAAGTTGCAAGCCTCTGTTCTCCCCGCTGCTGGCGCGCCCGGGTTCCGAGGCAGCGAAACACGAGAAAAAGATTTTAGAGTAAACGTGCTCCAGCCGGAGGCCCGACGACGACAAAGGGTAAAGAACGGCCACAGTAGAAAAAGCGAATCCAATGCCGATAGCAGCTCAGGCTCCCAGCTGAGTAGAACGTCAAACAAAACAATTTGGGTTGCATAGGATCCTTTCCTTCCTCCTCGCGCCGCGCCCGAGCAGCAGCCGTCCAAATGTTCACGTCTTGAAACCCATAAATTTTCAGTTTCTATACTTGCGTGTAGTAGTAGTATTTGAATCCCAAGCTGTTTTGTACTATTTGTGCTATATTTATCAACCGAGTGATTAGCGTGTTAACAAATCGAAGTAATGGGGGACGCAGCGCCTGTCCCTGTCCCGTGTCCACTGAGCCCTGGCTTTTTGCGCGCATATGCAGCTAACAACGCTCTCCGCTTGACCGCTACCCTCCGTTTCGAATTTCAAATTCCAAGCGCCTCCGGCCCAACCGTTCCCCAACGCTCGCCTCTCACTCTCTCGCAGTCTCCCACTGCAAAGTGGCGCACGCGCACGCGGCCCGCCTCTCCTTGTCGCACTCTTCTCGCAGCTCCTCTCTCTCTCTCTCTCTCTTCCCAGTTCCCAGCCTCCTGCTCGTGGTCTCTGGTCTTGTTCTCGGCAAAGGCTGCTGCCGTGTTGGGTGCCTCGCGTCTCCGAGTCCGAGTTGCGCCTATCTCCACTTCCTCCGCTTCTTTGGAGTAGTTCCTCATCCCGTTCGGCTGCTGCTGCTGCTGTTCTTGGTGAGAAGGGGAGGGTGCAGATGGGAGGCTCGGGGAAGTGGGTGAAATCGCTGATCGGGCTCAAGAAGCCCGAGAAGGAGGACTGCAAGGTGAGCGTAAGAGGATGTTCTTTGTTTCTTGGGAGAGGAAAAAAGAAGGGTTCTATTTCATTCAGCTGGTTTTTGAGGTGTTTTTCCGGCTTCATTTGCGTCATTATGCTCGAAAATATTGGATCGCGCATACGATTATACGTTTTCTTTGGTGGTATTTTTCAGAACAGATTTGCACAACCTTTGTTTTTTTTAGTTAAGCTTATTTTCCTTTCGACAGTAGGCACAGAACATCAAAGATTGGTCCTTTTTTTGCCCAGAATAGCAATGACTTCACAAAACCGTAAATAAAATCAACGGAAGTGTCTCTTTCATTCCTCGTGCATTCATTTCTTAACTGTACATTGCTGCATGCGCCTTCAGAAATCAGAAGTTAGATTATGCGATGATGATGATTAGCTCAAACTCAGTTTTTACTCTGACAAATAAATCATTGCGTCCGTATTTAAATGAAGACACCTTTTCTTCTTCCCTCAAAAGCCCCGATTTCCGCAAGAACCACAGCTCAAGATGTGATCATTAACTCATTTTTTGGCCTAGAAAAAGCTGTGATTTTTCCCTTACGAGTTGGCCGAAGGAAAAAAAAACTGAATATTGCTTCCTTAAACGAGGAGTAGAATGATTTGCCACTCACTCGTGTTCGTGTTCAGGAGAAGCTGCAGCTCCAATCTGTTTATGGAGGAGGGCTAGGCAAAGGGCGGAAGTGGAAGCTGTGGAGGAGCTCCTCCGGCGACCTCGGCTCGCTCTGGCGTGGCTCGAGAGGCAGCCACCGCTCGGCGGCGTCAGAGGCCTCCGACGACACCTCCTCGGTGGCTGCAGCGGTCGACCCGTTCACCGCCGCCGCCGTCACCGTTGCTCGAGCCCCGGCGAGGGACTTCATGGCCGTCCGGCAGGAGTGGGCCGCCATCCGCATCCAGACCGCGTTCCGCGGATTCTTGGTACCCTTCCCATTTCCGCACCACCTCTCTTCTTGGGTTCGTCTTCGTGAATCCTTGTGGCGGTTTGACACGAATCCGTGTGTGCTTTGGTGCAGGCTCGTCGGGCGCTGCGTGCGCTCAAGGGGCTGGTGCGGCTGCAGGCGATCGTGCGCGGGCGGCAGGTGCGGAAGCAGGCGGCGGTGACGCTGCGGTGCATGCAGGCGCTGGTGCGGGTGCAGGCGCGCATCCGGGCGCGCCGCGTGAGGATGTCCACCGAGGGCCAAGCCGTGCAGAAGCTGCTCGAGGCCCGTCGCACCCAGATGGACATCCTCCGGGAAGCCGAGGTCACCTTCGTGCTCTTACTTGATTGGTGTAGCAGGCTCAGGCCGGATTTGTGATGACCAGTGGCCAGTGCGATGAACAATGAAACTCATTGAAGTTTTATTTTTCAGGAAGGTTGGTGTGACACTCAAGGAACGCTGGAAGAAGTGAGGGTGAAACTGCAAAAGCGGCAGGTAGGGGCGATCAAACGTGAGAGAGCCATCGCCTATGCGTATTCGCAGCAGATTGATGGCGCTGCGAAATGCAATGTATGAATTATCACCATTCACCAATCTGCATTTGGTTCTTCAGAGGTATCTTTGAAATCTGATCTGAATGACATATGCTGCATTTTCTGTCTGTTCTGCAGCCACCGAAGCTTACATCTAATGGCCTACTGAACCACTCTGGTATGCTGCTCAAGCATCAGCATTTGGACAAGAGCAGTGGCAACTGGAGCTGGCTAGAGAGGTGGATGGCAGCACGGCCTTGGGAGAACAGGTTGATGGAGGAGCACAACCAGACCAATTCTAGCTCGCCAGACCTCCGATCGTCCAAGAACTGTGAGGATTCTTTCGGTGTTCTTGGAAACTTCTCCGAACCGAATTCAGTCAAAGTGCGGAAGAACAATGTCAGCAAACGGGTCAGCGCAAAACCGCCAGGAGCATCGCAGTCGCACAACCACCATCAGCGTTTCAAGGCTCAGTCGATCTCATCTCTGAGCACTGAATTGCACAACGATGAGAGCTCTGCATCATCGTCATCGTGTTTTGCATCAACTCCTATATCATTCTCCACTTTTGTGACATCAGAGAAGACCGAAGACAAAGACAGTGTCAGGGCTCGGCCTAACTACATGAGCATGACAGCGTCCATTAAGGCAAAGCAAAAGGTTTGCAATGCGCAGAGAACAACAGCACTGAAACAGTCGGAGGAGAGGAGGGCCTCTGGTGCCGAGTTGAAGGTTGCTCAGGTGTAAGTGCTAGTGAAACCCATGCAGAAGCGAAGCCAGCTTGGTACTACCACATCCTCTTTATGCTTGGGTGTTTGCGAGGAGTATTGCCACATTCTTGAGTGGCTTGGTACTGCATTGTCTTGCCACATTCTCGAGTGGCTTGATGCTGCATTGTTGAGTCGTTTGTGTGTTGCTGATCTGATTGTTCAAAGTCTTGTCAGAATGCCTCATCTTGTGGCATTTGTCCTTGTCAGTGACAGTTGCTCTGTAACATATCTGAGTATGAAAAACATTGTTGAATTGTTTTTGTTCTGTTGATTTTCGGTGGAAAATGGATGATTTACTATGTGTTTTTGGCCTCTCATGCTTAGTAATGTTTCGGATTTTCGGTGTTGGACTGTAAGCTGAAAACTGTGTGTCACTACAGTGGTTATTTTCAATCTGATCAGGTTCCTGGGTTCCCATGATAAGCACTAATGTCTAATACTGCCCCCTACAGAGAGGTGATTCTGTTTACACAGCTTGTACTTAGAGCCATCTAGAAATCTCAGATCACGAACTAACAATGGTCAAAGGGCTTCATTGTTAGACCTTGGTGTAGATATCCAAGAGCAAGGACACTGAGCAGATACTCCTACTCAGCAGTTTAATATGCAATGCTCATACTTTAAGAACTACTACTAGTTTAAGCCCAGTTTAAGCCCAGCATCTGGCATAGTTTTGCTTACCAAGTAAACGACTGGTTAGTCCTTAAATGACCACAACAGATTCTGCCCGGAATCAGACAGCGACACAATTCGATCGGCCTTGTTTGACCTTGAAATACTGATGTTTCCACAAAGAGACAAGGTTGTGGCTAATCAAGGTCAACGGACACAGTTGCCCCAGATGTAACAAAGGGCCTAGACCTAGTGAACTGTGTTCATCACGTGCTGACAGTTTGTTTTTGACCGAACATCTAGAAAATTAAGGGCCTCAACCATCTTCTTCATAACGACTGGTTTCGACCTGTGTGTTCCTTGACCAGAATGGATGGGAAAGAAAAGAGAGAAGTAACAGGTCCAAACTTCGTTGTTTGCCTTCAAGGAAAGGCAAAGGTAGGGTCTTGATATGCACAATGCTGCACAAATTTGATTGCCATGCTGATGCCAAATTTTTTGAATCGATGGGATTGTTCGTTGCAGCCAGGCATCCCGCTTGCCAAGTGGTATCAGCACTGAAAGTGCATTGATTATGTTTCAGGAATCAGCATCTCATCTCGCATCGCAGGTTTAAGGACCGCTTTCTTGGCCTGCGATTCAGTCAATCAATGAGTGCATCTGTTGGCTGCAGGCATACTACAACTACAGTACAGTATGTCCGCCGTTACAGTAAAGAACAGCAGCTCAAGCTTGTCTGAGCCAGTTCAAATTCACAGAAAGCTTACTTGGTCAAGGTGAATGAAAAGGTACTCCCAGTTCATGTCAATTGCTTAGTACTATGAAAGAAGAATGGCCATCCTGTATCGAAAATTAGCCCACAAGGCGTACATGTTTTGACCATGGCAAACGGTGTGGATATGCGCGATTACAGCCCACTTGTTTACAAAAAGTCACACATCATTTGAACATAGTGTTAAATGTCGATGTATAATCTTCGTCGGCAACGATAATCGTTTTGCATGCTCTGCTCTCCAATGTTGAGATTTTGGTGGAGCCTGCGAAACCGGCCAGGACCGGTACGGTGATTTCCGGGAAACTGAAAAAATCGTTCGATTTTTCGGTTAAAATTTGATTTTTGAAACGTGAAAACCTTGATCGGTTCTGAAACGGTTAACTGATCGGTTTGATCGGTTAGTTGGCCGGTTTTACCGGTTTACCAACCGGTGGACCGGAGAAACCGATCGGTTTCAGGCGGCGTGCGCAGAAATGAAAACCGATCGGTTTTAGCAATAAACCGGCTGAAAATTAGAAAATCGGTAAAATGTTGAAAAATAAGGAAAAAATAGGAAAAAGTTCAGAAAAATTTGACATGACTTTTCCTAAATTCTTGAGATACATTTAAACAATATATATTTCATCAATATATAATAAAACACATGATTAGACAATATATCCATACTAATAAAATTCATACACAACAAGTCATCAATTCACAAAGTTCATATTCCATACATAGAGACCATACGTAGAGTCCACACATAAAGTCCATACATAAAATTCATACACAAAGTTCACACTTTACATTGAAATTGTATTTTAATCAAAATAAGCCTTGTCGCAATTATCACTTGACATTATTTAAATTTTTCTAGTGGCGAGCAACTCCGCTTAGAATTCATTTCAAGTTTAACCCGTTCAAACGAAAGTTGTCTCCCATTGTGAGCACAACATGTGATAAAATTCTGTATTTTGCCATTGGTACACTCATGTGGTCGTTGGTTGTGAGCTATGATCACCCATTGAATAATTGTAGTACTAAGACCTTAATTGTTTGAGGTATCATTGTCTGTCCTCGAGTAATAAGCACCATATTGATGCTGTCTACCATCTATTATGGTCTTCTGTGATTGTGGAGCGTCATAGTCTTGATCTGCATAAGTGAAGTCTGTCTTACCTGTAAAAGAAGTTACGTGTAAGAGAAAAGAATTAAAATTGCTCATATGATGCGAAGATATGGTTACCTGTGAAATGATACGTAGTTGCTGATGGCTGAGAGTCAGGAACCACGTCCACATCGCTGGTGCATCTCTAGAATATGTCCTAGAGCTGCTGTCATTGGACTTCTGGTAAGGTGTGCTTCGTCTGGCATCTTCAAAATCTGTGAAGTTGTCGCTGCCCACTTCCTTACCTTTGCCTTTCCTTTTTCCTTTTTCTTTGCTCGTACTCTTTTTCTTTTTAACACCTGTCTTTTTTCTTTAACTCTGGTGCTTTCTCTTTTCTATGTGAGTGCCACCTACATTTTGTTCTATCCATTCAGATATCGTTGAAGCATGAAACAACTGTAGCAACTGTCTACTAGTTTTATCAGTGCTCACTAGACGAGATAGAAGAGGAGTGTCACTCTCTGTGTCCTCTTCATCAATAAGAGGATCAGCATTTGATCTTCTATGTTTCATCCAATTTCTAATTAGATTAGAAGAATCATACAAAGATAGCTATATGAAACGATCAAAGAGATCAGTTTCTAGTGCTTTATATGTGAATTCAGCATCCCATATCCGTATTCTGAGATTGTAGTTGACATATACCAACTTATGAAATTTGACATGAGAGAGTCTATTGCGCACATTTATGTGGGCCAATGCGAATGTACTCTAATTGCATTCGATTTCACTAGATGATGCGCACTGCGACATTAGGCGCAAAGCAAGCTTCTGAAAATTTGGTGTCTCACCACCAAACATGTACCACCATTGAGCAGTGAAGTTTTCGCATCCACTGCCATCCTACTGGCCAACTCAGTGGCGAATGCATGTTGTTTTTTCTCCAAATTTCTGCCTCCTGCAGGGCCTGAACACACATATCGGTGGGTGCCATACATAAAAATGCGTCTCAAATATTATTCAACGTATTTACATTGAACCTATATGAATAGTGTGCCCTAAGGTTCAACGCTACAGCTGCACATATAGCAATAATCAGATATGTAGGAATCATTAATGAAATACATTAGTGGTTATGTTGATAAACACATTTTATTTAGATTCACAAATGTGTCATTGTAAATATCATGCATCCGACGATTAATAAGCTCTATTTACCTCTCGTAGTCTCTATCATCATTGCGAAAAAGAGCTTGATACTTATTTTTTAACAGATGATACATCATAAGAACTGACCACTATACATACGCTGTCGCTGCCAAAATTCCTTCTCCTCTCTAGATAGCCTTGTGGCAGCCTGCAACTACTCATCATCCTCCACATTCACATTGCCCTCAGCTGCAACCTTCAGCTGCCTCAGGGCCTCTCTACCTCGGTGCTTACTCCACTCGGCTGTCCTATCAAGCTCCCGACGAAAAAAATCCCGCACCTCCTTGGGAACACGAGGACAACCCACCACATTGCCGCCACGATGTGTCAAATGTTGTTTAAATCGTGTAGCACATTCTCTTTTCTTCGTGCTCTTACAATATTTGCAACAGAACCCGGGGTACACGTTCTCTCCGTGTTTCCAAACCGAATCCGATTGATCCGCCATTTCTACATTGAACAAAACTATAGAAATAAGCATATATGTTGAAAAGATTAAAACAAATAGAAAAATTTTGCACTAAGTCACCCCTAAATGACCAAAAACACACACCCGCCGATACTCGGCTGGATCGGCCGGCTAGCCGGGCTAACCGAACGGCTAGCCACTTCTACCGGCCGGTTAGCCGCATGCATCGGCTAGCCAGTGAAGCCGTCCAGCTAGCTGCCTGTGCCGGTCGGTTTACCGCTACGAAGGGGCGACTTACCGTGGGGCTGATCGGGGGCACGGGTCCGGTTAGCCGGTGCAGCCGACCGGCTAGTCGCCTTCTCCGACTGGTTCCGGCGGTCGCGACGGCGGACGGCGGCGGATCTGGGCGAACGGCGCTTGGCGGCTCGCGGACAACGCAGAGAACTGGCTCACGGGCGCAAATGGGTGGTTCTGGACTTCGGAGGGAGAGATAAGGTAAGTTTTATATTTTTTCATATTTTTTAATGAATTTTTTGGGCAAGTAAATCTTGGGTTTTTTTTTAAAAAAAAGGATTCACCATAATTTATCATTTTTCACCTAGTTTTTTACATATTTTTTATTTCAAAATCTGTCAAATTTTTAAAATTCAAAAAAATTTTAAACCAAAAACTAACTAACGAGCCAAACTAGATCGGACCGATTTGACTCCGGTTTGGCTGGTTTTGCGAAACTTGCTGGTCTCTCCACGCAGACAACAAAAGACGTGGACTAAAACAAACGCAAACCTGCGAGCCTGGCCTCTGCGGACGCTCTGATGCGGGGCAGACACAGTAAAACGCTGGAACTGGTCCCTGGTGCCATTGCAGCGGCGCAGATAAAATGCCGTGGCTGTGGCAGCAGACTGAACGGCCAGTGCCTGTTCGTTCATCATGAGCATGCACGCTGCAGCAGACGGGGTGGGTCTGTAAAAATTGGGGCACTTCTGCGGTTGCGTTCACACACACTGCCTACAACGTGACTTGCTTTGCCATGCAGTTGTAATAACAGACGGGAGCATGCCCATGTGCCTCCAAACAAAGAGGATGCTAAAGGCTCCTTTGAAACGATAGAATTTCTCTGTAATTATATATGAATTTTATATAAATCAATTTAATTTTGTAGAAAAAATATAGGATTTGGAAGAAGAAAAATCTGTCATTGGTAGGAGCTTAAATGTTTGAACATTTTACTCTTATTACGCAATTCAAGCATCACGTAGTAGTACACTCTCTCCTGATACAAACATCTCTGACCTTTTACTCGAAACGGTTTTTGCACATACATTAAATCTTCAGCCCGTCGAGGACTTAGTCACATAGAACTATAATACTTCATCCATTCTAAAATATAAGCATTTGAAGATTCCATCATCAAAATAGTTGAAAGAGAAAATGATCGTGCTACCCCTCATCATTGCTACCAAATGTGTGCATTTTATGGGAAAATAGCAAGACACAAGCAAACTTCGGCTCCTGGAAGATTGCCATCGCGGATGATCCATGGCTATCTCACGGGTGAAGTAAATAGTTGTGGGACCTACACGGTTTACGGCTCTTTTGGGATGCAGGAATTTTACAGTAAATTTTATAAGAATTAGTTCAATTTCATAAAAAACGTAGGAAACGAGAAAAAAATTCATGTGTTCCAAAGGTAGCCTTAAAATACTTATATTTTAGAATTTTCTTTTAATCCTTCAAATATTTATATTTTGGAACCGAAGTAAAATCTACTCTCTCTATTTTTTTAATTTATGTTGCCGTTGAATTTTAAATTTAACTTTGATCATTCGTCGTATTCAAAAAAATTTGATAAATTTTATATATTTAATATAATTTGATTTATTATTAGAGTTATTTGAATCTCAATTTAAAATTTTACACATTCGAGAAAATTTTTTGAATAAAAGGAATAATAAAAATTGAATTATTAAAGAATAGAGAGAGTATGCATGCTTTAAAAAAAATCAATCAGTTAACACGTCAGCGATGCGGCCCACGGGAAAGAGACGGAGCCTGCCAATCTGTGTTGGTCCAAAAATCCGTGAACGGACAGCTGAGCTGATGATGGGCGACGGGTCCCGGCCTTCCCTCCTGTAGTCCTGTACTTTCACCGCCAGTGAAACGGACCGGCGCCGCACGTGCAACATCTGGTGTAAGGAGTAGAAGGAGCTCGAGACTTGAGAGACGGCGGCGTCGCTGTCACAGTTTCTGGTACGCGATGGGAACGTTCCGGCGGGGACTCGGCCTGGCTGGGTTCCCTCCGTTTGTTTGCGAATCACGCTGAGCGTGCGAGAAGCGGACGAGGGAATCGAGCTGGAAGACGATTAGACGAGCCGTCGTCCCTGGTACGTAGGTTAAGCTGGCCGAGGTGTCACACGTATAGCGTACAAGCGTCGCGTCGCGATCGGCGCCATCCCGTCCGGCGGGAAGGGCCGCGCGCGGTGCAGGCGCACCTAATGAGCATCGCCTTGTCCATCCTTGTTCCATTTCTTTACCCCTTCGCTGGCTTACCAAGCCTTTGGCCCGGGATACCTATTACCCGCATTCTTCTGCGCATTGTACTCCATCCTAAAAGTATCATTCTAGAATTTAAATTTTATCCGAAAAATATCATTCTAATTTTCCAATATGATATTCTCTCCGTCTCTCTCTTTTAATTTCAGGAAGGTTACTTTGAATTGCTGTCGTCGTCACTTAGACAGAGTGCTTTGTTTGCAGAATCACAAGAACCTAGAAACTGACCCTCAACGGGCCGGTTACCGCCGCCGCCGTATCAGAAGCCCAGTACAGGCCCAATTACTCGCTGGTTACAGCCTGGCGAATCGCGACGGATAGGCGAGAGGCACCACCTCGTGAACCGCGACGGGACTCCTCTCCTCGCCGTCTGGAAGGCACAAGGGAACTCCATCACGGACGGCGATTGACGAGGGTCTCTCAGCTGCGGAAAGGAAACCCACGGCGATCGCGTGCTGCTGATACGTGATCCCCCCATGATTGGCGACGCAGAATCAGATCGAGATCGATCTGGGGATCGACTATCGATGATGATGACCCGTTAACTCCGATCGGGGGATTATGATCGACGTCGATAATGACTCGTTAACTTTTTATCGGGCAGCGGCTGTGATGACCTAGCACAAGCTTAGGCCTTGCTTGATTTTTTTCCCGCAAGCTAGCGAACCCACTTGTCCGTGGCATACGGATGGTTACGGCACTTTTTACGCCACGGTCGACGACGACGACACGACGCGGACAAATCTCGGTAAGCCCAACGCGAGGCGAGCGAGAAAGCAATCCGTGGCCACGAAGCAACCGTCCAGCCGGCGCGGGTTCGCGGCGGCGTGCCGTGGCGTCGCGCACCGGATGCAGAGTTATCTAGAGAACAGCTAAAAAACGAGTTATCTAGAGAACTGATTCACGAGATAACCCATCCGGGTACGCGGGCTCTGAGCACACGTGCATCCGCCGGCGATCATGCTAGTCACGGCAAGTTTTCGCTGCTCGTGTCTGCGCGCGTGTGCGCGGCAGGCTTCGTTGTCGAAACTTCCGTTCCGACGGTTCCGTGGGCGTGGGGAAGGAGGATTGAAGTGAATTAAACCGCCGCGGACGCGCGTGACGACTCGGCTTTGCTTTGCTTGATCCTCAAGGCTCGCCTCGGCCAAGTAAGCTGCTACGACTACCCCACGCGTAATCGCGTGGCGCGTCACGTGTACGTATCCCTGGTACTTGCCGTTCTGGAAAACAATTGGACCCTGTCGTCGATCACAAGCCAGAACAGAAACGGAAATGCCGCTGCTGCTACCTCGGTTGGAAATTAAGTACTCCTATAAAGTAAAGTCGTTAACTTTATGCAACGAACTTATGATGCCAGTGGAGTAGCTAGGAAGCACGCCGTGCAAACGACGACTTCACCAAATTAACAGGTCCCGGGCAAGTTACACACAGCAGCTTTTATGTTCCTTCGGTTCGAGCGCGCACGCCACCGTGTCATCCCCGGGCGTGCACGTTTTTCTCGGCTTCGTTCCTTGGACGACGAAGCGCGACGGAATTAGTGCACGCACGGTCGGGAAATCATCTTGCTTCTTCATATGGAGTAGGGAAATGAGTCACATGACGCCGTATCTGGAAGCGGGCGGCCAGCCAGCTAACATCGGTGACGGAGAACATGCGTGACCGACGCCCCGTCCAGAAGCAGTCGGGAAATCCCCCGAATTATCTGTTCTTATTTTTACAACCACTACTACAACAAAGCGACTCACCTCTCCACATCTTGGTGCACGCCGCCGCGTGCTCTGGAATGCGAACAAAAGGCGAGCACGGTCAATGATTACCAGATTAACTAATCGTCCCACCAACGCGCTCCTCCGATTAATACCGGATCAACTAGCGCCGTGAGGACTGATTATTTGACCTAATCATCTCTGCCGTGCGCCGACGACTCGGCCGAGTCAGACCGTCTGGACTTACGACCAGCCGCAGAGCGGAGAATATTTGAACGTACACTAGGGTACAACACACGTACGCGTAGAGCTCGGGGACGAAGGAGCCACTGCAACCACCGGGACTCGGACCAGCTAACCGACTGTACCCCGCGCCGACAGGTCCGTGTGCGCTCCACATTCCTGCGGCGATCATCTTCCTCCACTCCATCCATCCCGTCCGTCGCCACCGCGTGACACCGCCACACTGGCGCTGCCGAAAACCAACCACGGCCACGGGTGGGTCTACAACACAGCTGCGCCTGCGCGTACAAGAGATCGATGGAGAAAAACAGACCCATCATTTTTTGCAAGAATTTTTGCATGAACTCATGTGTTCACCATGTGATTAACAAGCCGCTAATAAAAGAAACCCAAAAAAATTCAACATTTTTAAAATAAAATTCTCTCATCGAACGAAAACGCCAGCAGCGAGCCGCAATTATGGCTGCGAGAGAAAGAAACAAAGCAGCTTCTTAAATGGAGCGGAGAAAAAACTGCGCATGTGCGACGGACGCGTCCTCCGCTGCATCCCGCGTTGTTTGGTGTCGAGCTGCATGTGGCGCGCAGCTGCTCGCCCCGTCGCGGCGGTTGGTGACGGTGGGCTGTCCGGCCCCACCACCCGTCCACATCCGATCTCCGCGGCTCCGCTGGACCACTCTCTGACACCCTGGCCCCGGGTGGATCCGCCAGCGCAGATGCCCGGATCCCGTGCGGAGCGGCTATTAAAGGCCGCCGGCCCGCGCAACCAGCGGGACCTTGCCCTTGTGTCGCCTCGGGGCGGTTGAAATTTAACGGAGACGAAGCGAGACGCGAGCGCGGAGGACAGGACGGGCGGACAGCGCCAGCCAGCGACACGCCCCAAGAAAGCAACCGGCGCCCTGCCTGCCCCTGCCAGCCATTCCCGTCGGTGGTGCCGGTGCTGGAAGCCAAACAGACAGCCGCGAAGCACGCCCAGGGCAGCAGGAGGAGAGGAGAGACCGTCTCGTCCCGCGCGCCCCGCGACGTACGACGGCGGCCGGGATGGTGAGGAGGAAGTCGCCGGCCGGCGCGCGGCGGTGCGGCGTGCGCGTCGGCCCCGCCAGGGTCGAGGGCCTCCCCGCTG